>JAODAL010028718.1:0-52858 GCA_025379985.1 Phyllomedusa bahiana | reverse complement strand
GAGGCCCCGGGGTGGGGGTGTTGGCTCATGGCCCCCCCAGCGCTGGGGGGGCCCCTGGATGGTGGTGTTGGCTCTATGGACTTCAGCACTGGGGGGCCCGGGAGGGTGGGGGTTGGCTCTTGGCCCCCCAGAGCTGGGGGGCCCCTGGATGGTGGTGTTGGCTTATGGACCTCCAGCAGCTGTGAGGCCCCTGGGGGTGGTGTTGGCTCTATGGCCTCTCCAGCAGCTGTGGGGCCCCTGGATGGTGGTGTTGGCTCTATGGCCCCTCCAGCAGCTGTGGGGCCCCTGGATGGTGGTGTTGGCTCTATGGCCCCTCCAGCAGCTGTGGGGCCCCTGGATGGTGGTGTTGGCTCTATGGCCCCTCCAGCAGCTGTGGGCCCCTGGATGGTGGTGTTGGCTCTATGGACCCTCCAGCAGCTGTGGGCTCTTCTGGATGGTGGTGTTGGCTCTATGGACTCTCCATCAGCTGTGGGTTCCCTGGATGGTGGTGTTGGCTCTATGGCCCCTCCAGCAGCTGTGTCTCCCCTGGATGATGGTGTTGGCTCTATGGACCCTCCAGGAGCTGTGGTGCCCCTGGATGGTGGTGTTGGCTCTATGGACTCTCCAGCAGCTGTGGGTACCCTGGATGGTGGTGTTGGCTCTATTGACCCTCCAGCAGCTGTGGGAGCCCGGGATGGTGATGTTGGCTCTATTGCCCCTCCAGCAGTGGTGGGGGCCCCTGGATGGTGGTGTTGGCTCTATGGACCCTCCAGCAGCTGTGGGATGCAGACAGCTCCAGATTGCTGGGACAACCTATAAGGATCGTATTGATCCACTCCCCACCAGGTGGTTATAATAATCGGATTCCACTGTGTAGATCTATCAACAGCCGCTTGTTTACAGTTTTCATGTAATACTATTTGGTAGAATAGGTGCTAGGGTACCAAGGCCCAACTTTTCCAGGCTCCTGAATGGACGCTCTCCCTATACAGTAGTCACACAGACTCATCTTGCTGCTCAGGAGTCTGGGACAGTATAAAAACTTTGAGACTCTCGGTTCACATAATTTGATCAAAAGATGCTTAAGCTGCCCACGACTTCAACGTGGTCTCAAATCGGGCAGTCCTATCCTATCTTTACCTCTCAACCGAGCCAATCAGGCCTCCCGCTGGGTCAAACCCTCCATTATTAAGAGAGAAAAAATAAAAAACACCAAACATGCAAAGCTGCCCTTCTTATGACAGCCTGTGAGAGTGGGCGGGGACAGAAACACAAAATGGAAGCACCCCTTCCTTTCCATCTAGGTTAAAATCAATGTACACCAAATATAACGTATGTTTCTGCACACAAAAACACCTCTGAAAAAACGTATGCAAACCTGGGTGCCACTGGCAGGGCTGCGGCAACCCCATGTAATTATACATGTACGCACACAGACCGCCGCCAGCGGCACATTTCTGCAAAAAGAGCAATACACTACGTGGAAATCCCTAAAGAAGCATATATGCTATCTATCATACATGAAAAAACTTTGAGACTCGGTTCACATAATTTGATCAAAAGATGCTTAAGCTGCCCACGACTTCAACGTGGTCTCAAATCGGGCAGTCCTATCCTATCTTTACCTCTCAATCGAGCCAATCAGGCCTCCCGCTGGGTCAACCGACCTCCATTATTCAGAGAGAAAAAATAAAAAACACCCAACCTGCAAAGCTGCCCTTCTTATGACAGCCTGTGAGAGTGGGCGGGGACAGAAACACAAAATGGAAGCACCCCTTCCTTTCCATCTAGGTTAAAATCAATGTACACCAAATATAACGTATGTTTCTGCACACAAAAACACCTCTGAAAAAACGTATGCAAACCTGGGTGCCACTGGCAGGGCTGCGGCACACATGTAATTATACATGTACGCACACAGACCGCCGCCAGCGGCACATTTCTGCAAAAAGAGCAATACACTACGTGGAAATCCCTAAAGAAGCATTTATGCTATCTATCATACATGAAAAAACTTTGAGACTCTCGGTTCACATAATTTGATCATTTTTTTCTCTCTTAATAATGGAGGTCGGTTGACCCAGCGGGAGGCCTGATTGGCTCGGTTGAGAGGTAAAGATAGGATAGGACTGCCCGATTTGAGACCACGTTGAAGTCCCTGGGGAGCTTAAGCATCTTTTGATCAAATTATGTGAACCGAGAGTCTCAAAGTTTTTTCATGTATGATAGATAGCATAAATGCTTCTTTAGGGATTTCCACGTAGTGTATTGCTCTTTTTGCAGAAATGTGCCGCTGGCGGCGGTCTGTGTGCGTACATGTATAATTACATGTGTGCCGCAGCCCTGCCAGTGGCACCCAGGTTTGCATACGTTTTTTTCAGAGGTGTTTTTGTGTGCAGAAACATACGTTATATTTGGTGTACATTGATTTTAACCTAGATGGAAAGGAAGGGGTGCTTCCATTTTGTGTTTCTGTCCCCGCCCACTCTCACAGGCTGTCATAAGAAGGGCAGCTTTGCAGGTTGGGTGTTTTTTATTTTTTCTCTCTGAATAATGGAGGTCGGTTGACCCAGCGGGAGGCCTGATTGGCTCGATTGAGAGGTAAAGATAGGATAGGACTGCCCGATTTGAGACCACGTTGAAGTCGTGGGCAGCTTAAGCATCTTTTGATCAAATTATGTGAACCGAGAGTCTCAAAGTTTTTTCATGTATGATAGATAGCATAAATGCTTCTTTAGGGATTTCCACGTAGTGTATTGCTCTTTTTGCAGAAATGTGCCGCTGGCGGCGGTCTGTGTGCGTACATGTATAATTACATGTGTGCCGCAGCCCTGCCAGTGGCACCCAGGTTTGCATACGTTTTTTCAGAGGTGTTTTTGTGTGCAGAAACATACGTTATATTTGGTGTACATTGATTTTAACCTAGATGGAAAGGAAGGGGTGCTTCCATTTTGTGTTTCTGTCCCCGCCCACTCTCACAGGCTGTCATAAGAAGGGCAGCTTTGCAGGTTGGGTGTTTTTTATTTTTTCTCTCTGAATAATGGAGGTCGGTTGACCCAGCGGGAGGCCTGATTGGCTCGGTTGAGAGGTAATGATAGGGGCGGGCTGCCCGATTTGAGACCACGTTGAAGTCGTGGGCAGCTTAAGCATCTTTTGATCAAATTATGTGAACCGAGAGTCTCAAAGTTTTTTCATGTATGATAGATAGCATAAATGCTTCTTTAGGGATTTCCACGTGGGACAGTATAATACTCATTTCAGTGGTCGGTCTGTAGACTCCCTATCACGGATCTGGGGTACGAGGGTGGACATGAGACCCAAAGTCACCTCAAACCAGACACTGAGAAAACATCTCCATTTTTATTGAGCTTCCACGTTGCACACACAAAAAATGCTGGAGCACATGAACAATTCAGCAGATTTCTTTTGGGAGCTGGTATTTCCATTCCTCGACAATTATAGTATCGCCCTCCACGCTCCACCCCCTCCCCCGAGGCCTTATCTCCATCTATTTTAGCAAGGTAGAACACTTTCCAATCAGGTGCCCAGTTTCTATGGAAACAGAAGAATTTTTTTTATTTTTCAAATTTTTTTTCCTCACCACTCAGATAAACCTGCGTCTTTGGCACGAAAAGCGATAGAAGATTGTTCCTGGCAGTGACTGGTCCCGCTCCACATCCAGATCTAGTTCTCCTGACCCGTCCTTTTTAGTAAATAATTGAATTCACCGTAAAATAACAATGCTGGAGCAGATTTTCTTAAAATTTGACGTTGTTCCTCTGTTTTTCTTCCTGGAAATGGATGAATAAATTGAAAATTAGATGTTACAATAACCCCCCCTTGCCAGTCAGGTGTCTTCTCTGAACAGGGACAGTGATAACACCCAGTTATTGATTATAGGGGTCGTCTCACGACAAGGATCGCTGCTTATGTTAAATATCTTGCAAAAACAAGTCACTTTGCAATATATTTTCCATTACCAGTGTCCTACCTATTCCTAGATATCCCCTCTTGTATGGGCTGCATCAGCTCCTCAGGCCGCTATAGCTACAGACCTGTTCAAGCTCTCATGATAGGATGCCAGTGCTGGTTGCTATAGATACAGACCTGTTATATCTATCATGATAGGATGCCAGTGCTGGTTGCTGTAGCTACAGACCTGTTCAATCTCTCATGATAGGATGCCAGTGCTGGTTGCTATAGCTACAGGCCTGTTCAATCTCTCCTGATAGGCTGCCAGCGCTGGTTGCTATAGCTAGAGACCTGTTCAATCTCTCCTGATAGGCTGCCAGCACTGGTTGCTATAGCTACAGACCTGGCTTCTACTGCAGCTTAGTAGAAGCCAGTAAAAACGCCCCTGAATTCAAAATGAAACCAAGAAAACAGGACTGAGGTGAGATGAATCAATGTAGTGAGACAACCCCTTTAAGTCCTAAGTTTCCAGGAGGAATAACAGAGGAATGGAATAAATTGCCCATCTCCCCTATTTGGGGGAGAACTATGCAAGCATGGCCGTCTCTGAAAGGAATTTTACCAGATGCCAAAATCCCTTTAATGCTGGCCCTCTCTGGACAGTGATTGCCCCCAGATCTTGATATAGTCCTATGCTTCCAGGAGGAATAACAGTGGAACAGAATTGTTCACTAAGGCAGACGTGTCAGAGAACCAACAGGTTGTCTTTAACTTAGACAATGGATGTCCATGGGACCCTCAAAAATATAACCGCTCCTCCCGCTCCCACCCTTTAGGTTCCAAAGAAAAAAATTTTTTACAAAATTCTGTGGAAAAAATATCCAGCTGCCCAAAAAGAGACATACTTGGATTCAAAACGTGTGCTTCATTTTGTTTGTAAAAGACGCCCGGTTCCACGAAATCATGGAAGGTCCAAAAGCAACCGGTCTGGAATGTGTCGGCAAAGCCTCGTCCCGGCTCGGTGCTGGTCCCGTGGTCGCGGTGACGCTGTTGTAGAGGTTTTGGTTAAGCGTTACAATGCACTTTGCGCGCCGATCATCACTCGCGTACTAAAACGAATGTAAAAAAAAAAATAAATCCCACATCATTGGAAATAGGACTTCGCTGCAAACTTCTCAGCCGATTAGTTCTTTTGGAATTTTTTTCCATTTTAGGAAATTTTATTTTAATTTTATTTTTTTAGGAAATTTTTTATTTTCTTGCAATTTTTTATTTTCTTTACAGTAGGCTGAGGTATTCCGGGGTTTCGAAACGTAACGCGGCGGCACACGACACTTGTAACCTCACATCGACAAAAAACGGAAGCTTCTCTTACTTCAATGCTCACCCACAATATCGACACAACACAGAATAGCGACGACGGTCACGGAACGCTCCGGCATAGGCTTGCACCAAGTGTGCGGTCATGAGGCTTGAATTTTTTTAAAAATTTTTGTATTGGCAAATTGATGTCGACCTTGTGCCACCTTGGTCAGAACTTCGCGTTGGTCACAAAGCTTCACAGTCCATGTAAACATCCCACACAATTCGGCTTGAAGAATAGAAAAATAACACAAACCCCCACCCCACCCCTAAGCTGATTTCCCGAAGGCCACCAGTGATTGTTGGGGACACCATCAAGAATTTTTTTTTATTTTCTTCTTCAACCCATGCCTGGGACAGGAAGAGTTTCGTGTCAGGCCCAGCGGTAGTCGAAGGTGTCCTTCTCCATGTAATCCGTCCATGTGGACGAGGGCATACTGCGGTACGGATCGAGGAGGATCCTAAAGCAACGTATGATGAGGAGCCCCAAGAAGATAAAGAGCAGGAACACCAGCACGAAGGCCGCTTTTTGTTCTAGGGTCAGAGAGGACACGGGGAGGGCAGATCCTGACGTTGACATCGTGGTACTCAGAATTTCACCGGCCACTGTCAATAGCATTGTGGCATCGACTGTCCCCCGGCTCCAAACCTGCAAGAAGAAAGACTCAGGTGTCAGGGGTGGCAGATACATGAAATAGTAGTAGTTATATCCTTGTAAATAGGGGGCAGTATTATAGTAGTTATATTCTTGTACATAGGAGCAGTATTATAGCAGTGATATTCTTGTACATAGGAGGCAGTATTACAGTAGTTATATTCTTGTACATAGGGGGCAGTATTACAGTAGTTATATTCTTGTACATAGGGGGCAGTATTACAGTAGTTTATATTCCTGTACATAGGACCCAGTTTTATAGTATTTTATATTTTGGGTACATAGAGGCAGTATTAATAGTAGTTTATTCTTGTACATAGGAGAAGTATTATAGTAGATATATTCTTGTATTTAGGAGGCAGTATTATAGTATTATATTCTTGTAAAATAGAGGCAGTTTTTATAGTAGTTATATTCTTTTTCAAAAGAGGCAGTATTATAGTGGGTTATATTCTTGTACATAGGGGGCAGTATTATAGTATTATATTTCTTGTACATAGGGCAGTATTATAGTAGTTTATATTCTTGTTACATAGGAGCAGTTTTAATAGTAGTTTTATTCTTTGTACATATGAGCAGTATTATAGTATTATATTTTGTGTTCAGTAGGAGGAAAGCTTTTAGTAGTTTATTCTTTTTACTTTAGGGGGCATATTATAGTAGTTATATTTTTGTCCCATGGGAGGCAGCATTATAGTAGTTATATTCTTGTACATAGAGGGCGGTATTACAGTAGTTATATTCTTGTACATAGGAGGCAGCATTATAGTAGTTATATTCTTGTACATAGGGGGCATATTATATAGTTATATTCTTGTACATAGCAGGCAGTTTTTATAGTATTTATTCTTGAAACATAGGGGCAGTATTATAGTAGTTATATTCTTGTACATGGGGGAAGTATTATAGTAGTTATATTCTTGTCAAAAAGGAGGCAGTATTATAGTAGTTTATATTCTTGTACATAGGGGCTGTTTATAGTAGTTTATATTCTTGTACATAGAGGGCAGTGTTATAGTAGTTATATTCTTGTACATAGGGAGCAGTATTATAGTAGTTATATTCTTGTACATACCGTGTTTCCCCGATAGTAAGACAGCGTCTTACATTCTTTTTACCCCCAAAAGTCCCACTATGTCTTACTTTCGGGGTTTGTTTATATAGGGCAGGTATAGGGCCGGCTGTAGGCAGGTATAGGGCGGCTGTAGGCGGGTTTATAGGGCCGGCTGTAGGCAGGTATAGGGCCGGCTGTAGACAGGTATAGGCCAGCTGTAGACAGGTATAGGGCCAGCTGTAGCAGAAAAACACTTACCTGGCTCCTCGCTGCTCCGGCCTCCACGCCTCATCCGGCACAGGCAGTGACGTCATCAGGCCGCGCTACGTCTTACTTTCGGGGTACGTCTTACATTAGGTGACCTCCCTAAGACACCGCTACGTCTTACTATCGGGGGTGTCTTACTATCGGGGAAACACGGTAGGATCAGCATTATAGTAGATATATTCTTGTACATAGGAGGCAGTATTAGAGTACCCATATTCTTTTACATAGGGGCAGTATTATAGTAGTTATATTCTTGTACATAGGGGCAATATTATAGTAGTGATATTCTTGTACATAGGAGCAGTATTATAGTAGTTATATTCTTGTCCCATAGGAGCAGTATTAAAAGTGGTTATATTATTCTTATACATAGGGGGCAGCATTTATTTAGTTATATTTTGTACATAGGGCAGTGTTTATAGCAGTTATATTCTTGTACATAGGGGGCAGCTTTTATAGTAGTTATGTTTTTGTACATAGGGGCAGTTTTTATGAAATTTTATATTCTTGTACACAGGGGCAGTATTTAGATTTTATATTCTTGTACACAGGGGCAGTATTATAGTAGTTATATTCCTGTACATAGGAGCAGTATTATAGTACCTATATTCTTTTACATAGGGGCAGTATTTTAGTAGTTATATTCTTGTACATAGGGGCAGTATTATAGTAGTTATATTCTTGTACGTAGGAGGCAGTATTATAGTAGTTATATTCTTGTACATAGGGGCAGTTTTATAGTAGTTATATTCTTGTAAAATAGGGAGCATATTATAGTAGTTTATTCTTGTACATAGGGGCAGTATTATAGTAGTTATATTCTTGTAAATTTGGAGCAGTATTATAGTAGTTATATTCTTGTACATAGGGGCAGTATTATAGTAGTTATATTCTTGTACGTAGGAGGCAGTATTATAACAGTGATATTCTTGTACATAGGAGCAGCATTATAGTAGTTATATTTTTGTACATAGGGGCAGTTTTATAGTAGTTATATTCTTGTACACAGGGGCAATATTATAGTAGTTATATTCTTGTACACAGGGGCAGTATTATAGTAGTTATATTCTTGTACACAGGGGGCAGAATTATAGTAGTTATATTCTTGTACACAGGGGCAGTATTATAGTAGTTATATTCCTGTACATAGGAACAGTATTATAGTAGTTATATTCTTGTACATAGGGGGCAGTATTATAGTAGCTATATTCTTGTACATAGGGGGCAGTATTATAGTAGCTATATTCTTGTACATAGGGGCAGTATTATAGTAGTTATATTCTGGTACATAGGGGGCAGTATTATAGTAGTTATATTCTTGTACATAGGGGGCAGTATTATAGTAGTTATATTCTTGTACATAGGGGCAGTATTATAGTAGTTATATTCCTGTACATACTAGCTGTAGGCTCCAGTCTGGTGGTATAACTAGACTCTACACTCTATAGATTAGCTTGCCATGCTGCATTCTCTTTGTACACAATATACCTGACACCTTGTGGCTTTTATCACCAAATGAGGGACAGGCTCAGCAACCGAGAAGAATTTAGGGTCTGTATCAGTGCTGGCAGCTATGTTGACTTTGTGATTTCTTGCCATCAATTTTGTCTTGAAAACCTGGAAAAGCTTCAAAAGCAAAATTGCTTCTTTATCTTTTGGGGATCTTTGTCCTTGACATCTTCTCAGCTTCTGAGAGTTTTATATTTTACATAATATGAGATGAAATACATTTTCAAAGATAATAATTTTGGCTTCTTGGGATTTCACACTGTCGGTGACATATTATTGGGTGGTAGATGAGGGGGCACTTACTATTTTTATGTTGATATTTTCCAATAGTTTGTTGATCACATGTGAATTAAAAGGACATGAAGCTGATCAATAATGTTATGTTATCTTAGAAAGACCCGAATCATACCACTGCAGTCTAATCTCTACAATATGACAGAACGGCGGCCGGTTTAACAGATATTTATTTTAATTATTATTTATTGTATTAGAAACGATGGCGCTTAATTTAAATGCACAGTATTATGGTATTTATTTGTTGTTGCAGTTGTACTAGAAACTTGAAAGGCAAAGTAATTTATTGCCCTGTATTATATTGTATTGTTAATCATGGTATTAGTTGCATTAAAAACTGAATGGCGGTTTATTTATGCACTCAATTACAGTATTATTTATTTACTGTTATAAAAGTAATCTTGATGCGATGTTATTTTAGGCCAATGGTTTGTAGTATTGTTAATTTACTGTTATATTCTACAACTTTATGGCTGTCTTATATATGCCCTTTATGTAGAACTACTGTCGTGTTATAACAGTAATGGCACTGTTATTATATACACTAATAAATTATTAAATGTTTTACTGTTATATTATAAACTGTATGGCGAAGTTATTTAATGAGCACTGAATTGTATTGTTTAGTATTCATCGGTATTTATTGCATTACAAAACAGAATTGCTGGCTTATATAAGGCACTTCATATAACAGTACTGTTATATAAACTATGTGGCAGTCTTATCTATCACTGTATTGTATGTACTATTTTACTATCCTGTTATAATACTGAATTATGGTATTATTTATGCAGCTGTATTGTATGTTTGTAATTAATCGGCTTAGTTGTATTATACAATTTATGGCTGTCTTAATTAATGGCACTGTATTGTAGAATTATATAATGTTTGTGTTATAAACTGGTAATGGCACTGTTAATTTAAGTACTCTATTACAGTATTATAGTCGTTACTAATTATATTATAAAACTGATGGTGACGATTATTTATGTAACTGTATTGTAGTGTAATGTATACATGGTTTAGTTCCTGATAAATCTTTACGGTGGTCTTATTTTTTGCACTGTATTGTGGTACTATTTACTGTACTGTTTCTAAAAACTGTATGGTGGTCTTATTTATGCAACTCAATTGTAGTGTTATGGCATTAAATGGTTTAGTTGATATTATAAACTTATGGCAGTGTTATAATATGCAATGTAATATTAGTATAATATTCAACAGATGGAGTATGGCGGCCTACTTCAAGCCCACTGACTAAACCCGCTAAAAAATTATGGGAAAAAACCTGAGAGTACATTTTAACTTGTGGAGTCTCAATTGTCTCGGACTAAATTTATATTGTTATAAACAGGCAATCATGATGAAATCGTATACCGCCCGTGTGTTACTATACATTAAGTGACCCATGGTGTTGTTTGAGATGCGGTATGTGTCTCTGCGGCACCTGCACTGATTTAGGTCCTTCCTCATCAGTCACAGTTCAAAGGCTTTTCGCCGCGTGTCGGAATATACGCAAGTTAATTATTGCCTGGTTCCTCCGTCAACAGATTTTTTGCTGATCAGTGTCTTTCATTAACTATTGGTAAATGATGCTGGAGCTCGCCTCCCAGATGTACAAGGGGAGCCAAGGCTCAGCCTCTAACATCACGACTGCCATTTACTTAAATAAAGACAAATGGGCTGGATATTACTGCCTGGACCTGTGGCAGCTCCTCAGCTACAGAGCAGGGACCAAGCAGCTGCAGTGTAGATCCTGTGATGAGCTGCAGTTTGGGGATCTCTCGGCTCCTGGGAATGTGAGTTATCTGGACTGGAACAAACCTCAGAGTGTTCAAATAAAAAACAACCAATCCCATGACTGTGGACGGGTTAGGGCAACACAACTTTACCATGCTTCACTGACAGCATGTTCCTCCCCATCACCTCCAAGGGTGATAATATATTATCTATATGTTGACGAGAACCTCATAATCTCGCCTGCAGGAGTTCAGATGTACTGCAATAGTTACATAGTTTACATAGTTTAGTAGTGATTAGGAAAGAAGACACAAGTCCATCGAGTTCAAGCAACCAAGGGTGGGAATAATGTGTGAGGGAGAGAGAACAATGACTTAAAGCCCATGCACTCCACATGGTTAATGCCCCGAAACCCACAAGGCAAAACCAACCTGCTCCAGTATAGACCCTATAACTGACCAGAGTCGCCACCGGCCAGGATCCAAATTTTAACCTACACGTACCATTAATATTCCTTTAGATCCAGGTAGGTATCTAAGCCATTCTTGAAACTCTCTACAGTTCCTTCTTGACCAGCCTCCTCAGGCAGGCTATTCCAGATTTACGTTCTTACAGTGAAGAAACCGCTCATTCTCCTCTGGAGATTTAAATCTTTTTTTCTCTTGACAAAGGGAATGTCCCCTTGTCTTTTGAGGGGGCTTCACACAGAAATAATTTTTTCCCCATACTTTTTGTTAGGACGCAATATAAATTGTATATAAATTAATCATGTCCCCTCGAAGCCTCTTTTCTCAAGACTAAATAAGTTAATTCTACTAACCATGCCTCATAACTAAGATGCTCCATTCCCATTATAAGTTTTGGTTGCTCGTCTTTTGTACTCTCTCTACTCTATTACATCTCTTCATATAAACGGGGCCCCAGAACTGACAGCATATTCTAAGTGAGTACCGCCCAATGCTTTGTACAGCGGTAGAATACAACCTTGTCCGCAGTCCCAAATGCCTTCTTTATAATACCGCCAATATCTTACTGGTCCTAGGGCAGCTGAATGTCATTGCATGCCTGTTCTGTAAGTTTATGATCTACAAGAACGCCCAATCTTTCTGCTCAACAAGCGATCTCCAAGTTTTTCTCCCGTGAGGACATATGAATGCCTGCAGATTATTTCTCCCTGATGCAGAACCTTACATTTTTCCACAATGAGAAAACCCCATTTGCCCAAGTGGAATGCCCATCAGATTTAGCTTTATGATCTTTAGCTGCAACAAGCCCTAACTCTATCATATCAAACAGTTATAATATATTTCTTATATTGTCCACTGACTCTGCTGGTCAATTGTCAAAGATTTAACCTTTATCTAGACCACATCACATCTCATTCTATAGTCACATCCAAAGTTCCGCATTATATTCCCATAATGTAACAGAACCTCACAACACCCTGCGGTTCCGTGTCTGCATAGGAAAATAGTCAGTTTTACAATCTTAAACTAAATCACATCCCCACTTTACAATCACCTACAAAAATTCATGTAAATATTCCTAAATTAAACTGAATCTCACCAACTCCCTTCTGTTTCAGTATCTGGTGACCAGACAAAAAAAATAATCCACCTTTATAACCAGAACTTATATTATTGTTGATATCAAGTATTTACTATTGTATTAGAAACTGTATGGCTATGTATTTATTCCCTTATCTATAGTGTTAAATTATTCCAGGTTTAGTTGCTTTTTAAACTGACTGGCGTGGTTATTTATCACTCATTACAGTAACTGTTATATTAACAACTGATGACACTGTTTATTTATCACTTTATGTAGAATTGTTTAATTTATAATTCTAAACCATATGGCTGTCTTATTTATCGCATTGTATTGTAGTACTATTTACAGTCCAGTTATAAACAGCATTACTTTATATTTATGCACTGTATTGTAGTGTTATGTATTAACGGTTTATTGTAATTATAGAACTTTATGCTATGGTTATTTATGCATGAAAAATAGTAGTATTTATTCAACAGCTGGTAGTAAGGTGACCACTTCAAGGCCAATGACTTACCTAAAACTGCTAAAAAATTTTGGAAAACAGAGAGATCACACTTTAACGTTGTGGGTATCTTTCCCGTGTTCTGGTTCAGTATCTGAACCAGAAAATATTCACCTTTATAACCCAGAACTATATCACATCTCATTCTATAGCACCTCACAGTGATATTATACGTCTATATTAACAGAATCTCACAACTCCCTGCTGGTACGGTTCTGCAAAGGCAAACATCTCAGCTTTACAATCTTTAGCTACATCATGTCCTACAACTTTAGGTCCCAGGGCGTAGCTACAGAGGTGCAGAGGTACACAATCGCTACCGCTCCCCGGGGCTCTGCAGTCTGAGTGGGCCGCAAAAGCCCTTCTGTCCTCAGCACTGAGTAAATGGCACATGTATCTGAGGGGCCCCCAATTTCACAATTTGCCACCAGGGACCCCGAAGCTTCAAGTTACGCCATCTGTTTGTAGTACTATCAAAGTCACATAATAATTCTATATGTAAATGACCCTGCTGTTCAGTCGTCTACAATATTCATTGTTATAATCTAGAAAACTACATTGTATCTCATACAAATGATAGTCAGCCTTCCAAAATCACATAATCTTCCTATATGCATCAACAATTCCCTGCTGGTTCAGTATCTGGACCAGAAAATATTTTTCCCCCACCCCCCCCCACCTTTATAAATCCAGATCTTACATCACGTCTCATCTATAGTCACCAGAAAGTGATTGTTAAAAGTGATTAAATAATTTCCAATACCAACCCAAACACTCCCATCTAGTCAGTGTCTTGCACCAGAAAAATATTCAGCTTTATAACCAGAGCTACATCACGTCACATTCTCTAGTCACCTCCAAATAACTCACAACTCCCGGCGGTTCATTAATCTGCAATGCAAAGACAGCTTTATTATCTTGAGCATCATCATCGTCACATCTATCTATAGTCACCTCCAAAGTGATGTGTAAACTGACATATGTAGCCAAATCCAGTGGAAATAGTCATGCTATATGATCTCGAACAACAACACGACTTATTCCCAATAATCAACATTATAATTCATATGCCAACATATCCCATGAATGGTAGGTAGGAAAGGTGCAACACTAACCAAATACGTTTCTTTTATTAACATCATGTTCTCCAAGTCACCTCCAAAGATACATTATATTTCTACATGCAACAGGACCTCACATCTCCTGCTAGGTTCAGTGTCTGCAAATATCATCTTAAAATTGTGAGCTGCCTCATGTCTTATACCCTAGTCACATAGCTGGGAGGCACCAATTTTTATATGTACTGTCACGGTATCAAGCTCGCATCTTCCTGCACACACCTGCTGTTTCAGTGCCATAAAAACAGGCTTTACCTTTCTAGCAGAAAGAGAACCTTGATGCTGAGAAGATACTGAACTACATCTTTGAGAATACAGCACAGAACAATGACCTCAATCCTATGAATTCCAGCTGCAGAACTGTGCCCTGCATCTTTGGGATGTGACCATGTTGCAGGGCCGGCAACAGAAATTTAGGGCCCCATACAGCTGAAGCACCTGGGCCCGCCCCCCCCCGTAAATCCCGCCCCCAGAAACCCGAGCGCCCCCCCCGCCCCCAGCAAAAAAAACGGCCTCTAGGACAAAAAATGCGCCCCTTTGACCACATAATCCAGTGTGCAACACAGACCTGTATTGTGTAGCACAATAGCAAGTGGAGATCACACATTTGTCTGGTCTTACACATCATAGACACAGGGCTAAATAGCGCCATCCATATCCCCCCTCCACCCACATACAATATCCCCCTCCACCCCAAAAACACTATCCCCCTCCACCCACATACACTATCCCCCTCCACCCACATACACTATCCCCCCTCCACCCCTATACACTATCCCCCTCCACCCACATACAATATCCCCCTCCACCCACAACAATATCCCCCTCCACCCACATACAATTTCCCACACCACCCACATACAATATCTCCCCCCACCCACATATCCAATATCCCTCCACCCACATACACAATCCCCCTCCACCCACATACACTAACCCCCTCCACCCACAAACACTTATCCCCCTCCACCCACATACAATATCCCCCTCCACCCACATACAATATCCCCTCCACCCACAAACAATATCCCCCTCAACCCCAATACAAAATCCCCCTCCACCCACATACAATATACCCCCCTACCACCACAATCAAAATCCCCCTCCACCCAAATACAAAATCCCCCTCCACCCACATACAATATCCCTCCTCCACCCACATACAATAAACCCCCGGTCCACCACATACACTAAACCCCCCACCCACATACACTATCCCCCACCACCCACATACACTATCCCCCTCCACCCACATACACTATCCCCCTCCAACCACTAAACACTATCCCCCTCCACCCACATACACTATCCCCTGCCACCCACATACAACAATCCCCCCCCTCCACCCACATACAATATCCACCTCCACCCACAAACAATATCCCCTCCACCCACATACAAAACCCCCTCCACCCACAAACACTACCCCCTCCACCCACAAACACATCCCCCCACCACCCCCCACCCCTCACCCAACCCCCACCACCCACATGCTAACACCCCCACCCCCCTCACCCCAATATCCCCCACCACCCGCAAACACTATCCCCCACCACCCGCAAACAAAAACCCCCACCACCCCCATACACTTTCCCCCCCTCCACCCGCATACAATATCCCCCTCCACCCCCAAACCATATCCCCACCACCCCCAAACACTAAACCCCACCACCCACACCACTCATCCCCCTCCACCCACAAACACTATCCCCCTCCCCCCACATACACTATCCCCCTCCACCCACATACAATATCCCCTCCACCCACAACCCAAAAACCCACCCCCCACCAACAAAATCCCCCTCCACCCACATACACTATCCCCCTCCACCCACATACACAAACCCCCACCACCCACGAATCCCATAACCCCCTCCCCCGCCACAATACTACATATCCCCCTCCACCCGCCCGCAAACACAATCCCCCTCCCCCCGCATCACAATGAACCCCCTGCGCACCCACAAAACACAATCCCCTCCATAGATTCCCAAGGTCACGCACCTCACCACCCTTCTAAAAAAACAACTCAGCAAGAAATTAAGTGTACCTTCCTAACACCAGCACAGGTATAACCTACAACACCGCCGACATAGAGACCACCTAGAGGTTCAGACACCAGCTCCGGATAACCTATAACAACCGCCATATAGAGACCACATAGAAGGTCAGACAACAGCTCCAGGTCACATCACATTACAGTGAATACCAGCTGATCCAATTTAGAATCAAAAATAACCCCTGAAATCAATGAACTCATCGGAGAACGTCTAGTCTGATGAGTCGTTTCTCTCTCTTCTCTCAATGAGTCGTTCTATATCCTTTTCTCACTGCAAACCGTTCCACACCGCATGAGGACTTGAACCCGGCCACAACTCATCCCAGCAGAATTATAACACAAAAACTAGAATCCTCAAGTTTTCAAGCATTTCTACCTATTCCCACCTCTGTAACAAACTTCCCAGGGTGGGAGAGCGGTTACAAAAGCCATAACTTAGAGGCCCTAGTAATCCTAAGGGGTTGGAGGGTGGGGGGAGGAACTAACCTCCTGGAGATAATGCTACAGCTATGGGCTGCTCCCTAACATAATATCTAGATAGTACACACACCGAGGTATGTAGGCAAATGGGAAAGGCCCCCGGTAATTAGATGTGCCCTAGTTAGGTAAGGTGAGACCCCCGCCGGATAAGATGGTAGGGCCAGCCCAGGTAGGTTGAATGGGACCTAGCCATTGGGTCCCCTTTATTTTGTAGGGCGGTCAGGGCCCTCCATTAGAGGTATAGTAGGATTCATGGCCCACCCTTTAGGAGGTTAGGTGAAGTCAGGGCCCCCTTTAAGAGGTTATAGAGTCAGGGCCCTCCTTTAGAGTTTAGGTGGAGTTCAGGGCCCTCCTTTAGGGGAGAGGTTAAGTGGAGTCAGGCCCTCCTTTAGAGGTTAGGTGAAGTCAGGGCCCTCCTTTAGAGGTTAGGTAAGTCCGGTGCCTCCTTTAGAGGATAGGTAGAGTCAGGCCTCTTTATATGTTAGGAGCCAGGGCCCCCTATAGTTATAGCAGCGCCAGGGACCCCCTATTAGAGAAGCAGCGCCAAGGTCCCCCTTTAGTATAGTAAGACGCCAGGGACCACCCTTTAGGTGATATGCAGTCAGGACCCCGTTAGTGATAGCAGCGCCAGGTACCCCTATAGAGATAGGGCAGTGCCAGTGACCCCCTTAGTGATAGGCAGCGCCAAGGGCCCCCCTTTAGTAGATCAGGCATTCAGGCCCCCTCATTGATAGGCTGCGCCAGGGACCCCCTTTAGTGAATAGGCAGCGCCATGTACCCCTTTAGAGATAGGCAGCGCCAGGACCACCCTATAGATAGGCAAGTGCCAGGGACCCCCTTTGTGATAGGCAGTCCGCGACCCCCTTTATGATGAAGGCAGTCAGGCCCCCTTTAGTGATAGCAGTAATCAGGACCCCCTTAGTGATTGCAGCGCCAGGACCCCCTTAGTTTGCTATGCAGCGCCAGGGACCCCCTTTTAGATATAGGCAGCGCAGGGACCCCCCTTTAGTGAAAGGCACGCCAGGGACCCCCTTAATGTGGATATGGCATCAGTGCCCCTTAGTATATTAAAAAAAAAAACAATCAATCACATACTGAGGCCTCGTCCGCCGCTCCGAGCAGCCGCCGGCTCCAGTCCGCCCTGCAAAGAGCGCGCGGGGGAAGTGACGTCACCGCGGCCGCCTACGTCACCAGTAGGGGACGGGCGCCTGCAGGCTGAAGGTCCTAGCGGCTTCAAGCCTGCCAGGGAGATCGCAGCTAGCGCAGCGCTAGTGCGCTGTGCTCCGCTGACACCGCTGGGCGCAGTCCCCGGGAGTCGGGGACATTAGTCCCCAACTCCCGGGCCGGACTCTGGCGCTCGGGACGCATGGCCCGGACCGTGCAGAGACCTGATTGTCGGCCGGGGCCCCGGGATCGACGGCACGCCTCCGGGGCCCCCCGCAACTCAGGGCCCACACTGTGGGCCAGGCGGAGCCAGTTTCGGCGCCCCCGACCGGCCCTGTCTCTGGCCGTGAGGAATAAGGGGGCCCGCTTGCCGCGGGCCCTTATTCCACCGGGCCCCATAGCGGGAGTACCGGTTGTACCCCCTGTATGGCGGCCCTGGACAGTGGAATAGGATTTACCAGAAGCCAAGATGCTAGAACTCAATGAGGATTCATCCCATACAATAAAATACTAACCTCAGGGGCGTTGCTATGGTCCTAAAACATCCCGGGGCTTCGGGCCCTTTGTGTTTTTTTCTGGTAGGGCTGGGTTAACAACACTAAGACGACATTTTTCGCAGCCTCATTGTGAACTGTGGATGTTTTTTTACAGGAAAAACCTTCTGTTCCTGTCACTAATTTTCTGCACACGGTCCCACACAGATCCCGTCCATCTCCTCAGCAATCCACTGTACATTAAAAAACAAAACAATGACAAATTACTTTTTTCAGAACTTCTCACCTTCATATGACAATACCCTAAACATCAACCAAAACAACCACCAACACATGGAGCAAAATCTACCAGACAAGTGATTGTTACATAAAACCCACTCTACAAAACCAAGACCCAAAACTATTTAAATACTTAAGGATCAAATAATCCCTGGCCAGACCCTGACCGAACGCAGACCCACACAAGTGACTTATCAGCTGTACGACAGGCCCTAGCGACCATATATAACCCCGCCATAACAGGACCAAGATAGGTGGTATGTTACTAGCTGTATAGTAGAACGCACTGCAGACATATAAGTGATTACCCTGCTGGTATACATTTAGGTAAACTCACACGGAGACATCATTTCTGATCAGCTCGTTCACCCCTTCCCTTCTCTTCTCCATCCCGGTTCACACTTCATGCTGATATGCTCCCGGCCAAAACTCGTCCTGAGGATTTGGACCAAATATCTTAGAATCCACACATTCCAGCAACTCCTTAATTATAGTGTATAGCAGTCCCCTCATTTAGGTATATAGTGGGCACTAAAGCATATATGGGCCACAGGCGGTCTATAGGGGCCACAGCAGGAAAATAGGGGCCCAGGCCGGTATATAGGGGGGCACAGGCAGTATAATAGGGGGGGCACGATGCAGTATATGTGGCCGCACAGGCAGTAAATGGTGGCACTGAGGCAGAATAAAGGGGCACTGACGCAGAATAAAGGGCACTGAGGCAGTATATGTGGGGAGCCACAGGCAGTTCAAATGGTGCCACAGCCGGGAATAAGGTGCCACAGCATTTACTGGTGGGCACATCAGGCATTATAGGGGCACACCCGGGGGCAGCATATGGGGGGCCACAGCAGGATATGGGGCCACCGCAATAAGGGGGGCACATTGCAGCATAATGTGGGGCCACATGCATTCATTATAGTGGGCACAGGCAGTAAAAGGGGGGCAAAGGCAGTAATATGGGTGCCACATGCAGTGATATGGGGGCCACAGGCAGCATTAATAGGGGCACATGCATGAAAAATGGGGGCCACAGCAGGGAAAATGGGGGCCCAGGCAGGGATAGGGGGGCAAAGAGCAGGCATTATAGGGGCACAGGCAGTATATGGGGCCACAAAGGCAATGTATATAGGGGCACAGGCAGTATATGGGGCCACAGGCAGGGATAATTGTGGCCACAGGCAGTCATATAGGGTCAACAGGCATATATGGAGGGCCACAGGCAGGTATATAGGTGCACAGGTCAGTATATGGGGGCCAAAGGCATGTATATAGGGGCACAGGCATTATATGGGGGGCCACAGTCAGGCATTATAGGGCACAGGCTCGCCAGTAGATATGGTGGGGCCACAGTCAAGGGATAAGGGGGCCACAGGCAGCATTAGGGCCACAGGCATGGAATATTGGGGCCATACAGGCAGGGATAGGGTGGGGCCCACAGGCAGGCAATAAAGGGTCACAGGCAGTATAGGGCCACAAGTGCAGGTAAACTATAGGGGCACAGGCAGTAATATGGGGTGCCACAGCAGGTATATAGGGGCACAGGCAGTAAATGGGGTCCACAGTCAGTGCATTATAGGGGGCACCGGCAGTATATGGGGGCCACAGAGCAGGTAATATAGGGGCACAGGCCGATAGTGGGGGGCCACAGGCAGGGGATATGGGGGCCACAGCAGGCATTATAGGGCCACAGGCAGGGATATGGGGGCCACACTCGGCAGATAAAAGGGGCCACATGCAGGGATATGGTGACCACAGGCAGGGATAAGGGGCCACAGGCAGGGATATTGGGGCCCAGGCATGGATATGGGGGGCACAGGCATGGGTAGGGGGCCACATGCAGGGTAAGTGGGCCACAGGCATTATATGGTGGCCACATGCAGGAAATGGGGGGGCCAAAGGCAGTATATGGGGGCCACAGGCAGGGATATGGGCCACAGGCAGCATTATTTGGGCACTGAGGCAGGTAAACACTATAAAAATAACAACATTCATACTCACCTTAACTCCCCTCCCCTCCCCCGGCGAGCGCAGCTCCGTCCTCTTCCGCCGCCGCGCCTTCCACCGGCAGCTCCTCTGGCGCCACTGCCTCATGACGCGCATATGTGCGCCCAGGGACAGGCAGCGGGCGTGATGAACATCACAACATCGCGACCGCTTCCGGCTGAGGCGCACGGCCGCGGCGGGTTTCCTCCAGCGCATGTGAGGACCCGTCGGCCCCGCAGTGACGGACCCATATTCTGTACCCGACACTGTCTGCGTGGCAGGGAGCGCTCCGCGCTCTCCTGCCCGCAGAACCCTCAGCAGCAAAAAAAAAAAATTGTGCGACCAGCGGACGCACAGCAGCAGAAGGGCCAGTCGGTGCTCCAAGCCCACGGCAAGCGGCCCCTGGTGAGCCGGGAGACTCGTGGCGAACAGGGTGTTTTATACGGGGCCCCCGAGCCCCGAATAAAAGCACCCTACGACTGCCACCTGCTAAACCTTTATATCCCAACATAGTCCGTAGCACTTTACAATTTGGAGGGTGCAGGTACAGACATTACAAGATAAAAGCTATTTACAGATGAGACACGAGGTGTGAGGGCCCTGCTCGCAAGAGCTTACAATCTATTAGGGTGTACAGGGTAGATGAAGGGTAGACAGGTGTCCTGTAGAAATGGCAGAGTGCAGTGTATTGAGGGGGCTCATGTAAGGATTGACAGTCTTGTTAATGTATGGCAGGAGAGCAGCCATGATGTGCATCAGACAGTTGTATCATTTAGATGATTATAAAGCTGTCTGCGATCTCTGACCGATAATGCGGGGTGTTCTTCAGCGCTGCGGATCTGAGTGCACACAGCAGCCTGTGATTAGACCACTTTGGCTTTTCCGGCAGTAAATACATATTAATTATCCGCTAATGTGAACACAACAGTGTCCAAGTCTGCTGCCAGCTGCTGCCAAGTGCCAGGCGGGACGTGTGATACACTCACATACTCCGGGCTGCGGCAAGTGTCTGCACAAATACTAGTCACCACCTACATGACGGGTGATACCCAGTGCAGAGCCAGTCTGGGGGAACACTACCCTTGGCAATATCAACTGATTGCAAGACCCCTCCATTTGCAAGACCCCCCATGAACAAGTAGATGATGGGTTACCTGTAGGTTGGGTATATGGAAACGATAATACATAATTGTAGGATTAAACTACATACTGGAGGCACATAGCTGTAACCATGGAGGCACATAGCTGTAACCATGGAGGCACATAGCTATAACCGTGGAGGCACATAGCTATAACCGTGGAGGCACATAGCTGTAACTATGAAGGCACATAGCTGTAACCATGGAGGCACATAGCTGTAACCATGGAGGCACATAGCTATAACCGTGGAGGCACATAGTTGTAACCATGGAGGCACATAGCTATAACCATGGAGGCACATAGCTCTGCATAGGTGCTGAATACAAGAAAAAGATAATAATGCATGGTGTATTCCTAAAAAAAATTTCCCCCTAAAATCCAGCCATGCAAAAAGCTTTAAATCAAAGGCTTCAAGCATGTAGGCAAATGTAAGCACACATTCTTACCAAATACATTTCTGTTCTGATTTTGATTCATTTCAAGGATACTGCCGGTTATATATCTTGCTTTTTTACAGATGGTTTCCTAGATTACCGACCACCTCTATGCACTAAACCATTCAGCGCACTCTTGCTGATACGAAACAGCTGCTAGAACATAGAGGTGGTGGGTAACCTAGGCGACCATCTGTAAGCTAGTAAGATAGATAACCTGCTGTGTCTTTGAAATGAAGCAAAATAAGGACAGATGGTTTCCTAGGTCACTGGCCACCTCTGTGATGTAGCAGTCATGTCTTATCACTAGAAGGGGCCTGGGTGGCTAAAGCACAGAAGTGGTCAGTAACCTTGTAAACAATGTGTTTTCTGATTTTTGCTCATTTAAAGACACAGCAGTTATCCTATCCAATTCCAGCTTACAGATGGTCTCCAACCACCTGAGTGCTTCAGCCACCTGTGCTGTCCTGTAGGAAATGGCCGGGCTCTTGGGAAGATAACCCTCCAGGATGGGTAAAATACTACAGCTTTCTATAAAAACTAAGAGGAAGGTGCTGGCCACTCCGACAATAGAATGTGGAAAGATGGTGGGAGGCCGAGCCGGCGCCAAATATATCACCATAAATCTGAATCCTAAAATAACAGAATAAGTATGTGATCTGATGAAATCCCTTCCTAACCCCCTCTGCCATCTGCATCCTAGTCAAAGCCGCTGAGTATAACCACTCCATCAAACACACTGCAGATACAGGGGTGACATGAGGTGACCCCCTCCTCCCAACAAATCCGACTGAGTAATATGGTCAAATACACAGAGACAAACTGCTGCGAAGACAGACAAAAACTGCTGACGGGGCTCCTTGGGTGTAGAGGGTCCCGGCGCTGCAGAAAGCAATTTGGGGCTCATATCTCCCTACAATGGAGGGAAAGGGATTGGAGCAACCTGCACCTCCTGGTGTGGACAGTGCCTGACTGAAGGTCCTTAGGCCACCAGAGGGGATTATACTGAGGGAACCATTTGGAAACCTTTCTAAAGGCCCCTGTACATATTAGACAATACAGGAGAAGACTGGCCAACTCTGTAATATGAATGAGGATCTGATTCTCCCAGGACAGACTGATATGCTGAATTTTAACACCACATCTTTTTGTTTTCCATAGGGATAAGATACTACCAGAAGTGTCTGATGAGAGCTTTCTCTACTCTCCCCATTGAGAACACATGCACTCTCACCTGAGCCGAGCGTACATGTGTACTGGGTAGTCAGGAGGAACAGTTGTCCATCAGCCACAGAAGGTGTAAGGCCATGCTAATAAAAGGGCATCAAGTCAAAAACAGCATTTGGTTATGCACATCAAAAAAACATTGTTTAAAAAAAGACACAAATGCACAGTGGAGTGGTGCATGAAATAACATATATAAGAACATTCAAAATTCAAAAAACAGTGGCACACTATGGACTAAGATAAACTAACAAAAAGGGACATAGGAATTTTGGAAAAAGCATTACTGCTAACTAGGATACATGGAAAAAAATTTAGAGGTTCTTAGTTCACAACTTTTTGGGCTCAAAAATGCTTAAGCCCACTTCCGAACTTTCAGTGGGCTTAAGCCATTTTTGGCCAAATGTGTGAACTAGCAACCCAAATTTTTTTCCATGTATCATTTCTAGTTTAGCAGTAATGCATTTTTCCAAAATTCCTATGTCCCTTTTTGATAGTTTCTTTAGTCCATAGTTCGCCACTGTTTTTTGAATTTGAATGACAATAAAAGGGCATCATCTGTTCAGTTTGACATAATTAATAAGAACAGCAGTAATAATATGGAGAGGCGTCGCGTTCCTCAGGACGGGATCACCAGCGTCTACTTATAACACACGCTATAGATTATAAGTGCACGCTGCACCTTGAGCTATATAACCTACACCTCATGCCTGATATCAGCCAATAATGGTCACCTGTGCTGCTAGAAGACAATTGTGACCTTCGGTTACCGTTGTGGGAACGCCACTGCTGAGGTTTGAGGTAGTGATGTGCCCCCTCCTCCGCGGCTGGCGGCCCACTCCTCTGTCATTCAGGGTCACTTATCATCGCTTTCTGGTTGACCTTACATAGATCACCCGGGAGGAAACAGTAATGTCCATTCAGCTGCTATAGATTATAGTGTCAGGACGGATAATGACGAGGTATGAAACGCGCCCCGGAGAGCGAACATCACCTGGAAACGATTACACTCAGGGCCATGTCTTATACAACTATTTTATAATAGAAAAAGTAGATAAAAAAATATAAGAAAAAAAGTAAATAAAAAAAATGTCATTGAGATATTTATGCAATGTGTTATTAGTAATAAGCTAAAGTTGTCCATTCACATTAGGCCAAGACCAGTAGGCGCCTCCATTGCAGAGGTGGCACCGGATCTGTTACACCAGGGGTCCCCAACTCCAACCACAAGGCCTCCAACAGGTAATGCCTTTCTGGCATTATCCTTAGCATTGCATACAGGTATAACCATTAGTAATTGCGACAGGTGGTATAGTTAGTATTGCACAGGTGATGTCATCAAGTATTTTGCACATGTGATGTAATTAGCATTGCACAGTGAAGTATTAGTATGCACAAGGGATGTCATAAGTAATATGCACAGGTAGTAATTATCATTGCACAGGTGATGTCATTATGCTGCACAGGTGAGGTAATTATTATCAGTGTGGGATATCCTGAAAACATGACCTGTTGTTGGGCCCTGAGGATTGCAGTTGGAGAGCCCTGTGTTACACAACAGACACCAATGACGCCAAATGGACCTCATTAACCACAATGGAGCCTATTGGGTTTGTTCCATGATGTCTGTCGTTTAAAACAAGAAAAATTGCATTTTTTCCTCCATTTTCAATGGAGCCTCCAATGCGATTGTAAATCTGGTCTTAGAAACATGGCAGCCAAATGCACAGGTTTTGGGACTGGCCGATTATCCTATCTGTAGTGAGTTGTTCTAATTCTACTCTAACACCATTTGGCAGCAGATAGCCCGGTATGTGGAATCTCAATGCCTCCCTGTAGATAGACCGCCACCAGTGGTGTTGGCCCAGGACCTCTTCCTGTTGAGCACCGAATTGAGCATGTGTGGGTCTGGAGGGAAAGATTCAGCCAAACTCACCAATTTTGGGACTGGCCGACTATCCTATGTGTATGGGGTTGTTGGGACTCTCATACGACACCATCTGTCAGCAGAGAGAATATCAATGCCTCCCTATACATAAGCTGGCACCAGAGGTCCTGGCCTACGGCTTACTCCCATCTGCCCATTAAAAGCACATACATGTTTGGCTGAATTGAGCATGTCTGTGTCTGGAGGGAATGAATCAGCCTAACCCACTAAGTTTGGGACTGGCTGACTATACCGTATGTGGGGTTGTCAAGACTCTCCTCCCGCATTATATGTTGGCACAGAGCCTAGCATATTACATTTCAATGCCTCCCTGAGGTGCTTACTCCCTTCTGCCTATCAAAAACACATGCACGTCCAGCCAAATCGAGCATGCATGGGTCTAGAAGGAATAAGACAGCCAAACTCACCAATATGGGACTGGCTGACTTTCTCATATGAATGGGGTGGTTGCAGTTCTCCTCCCAAACCATCTGTTGGCAGAGAGGCCGGCACGTTGAATTTCAAGGCTTACTCGTATCGCTGCATCCTTGTACTGCCGCCAGAGGTAATGGCCCATGACTGAAAGCACATGCATGTTTGGCCTGGAGGGAGTGAATCAACCAAAACCAATAATTCTGTGACTGTCTGACTATCCCATGTGTTTGGGGTTGATAGGACCCTTCTTCAACACCACCTGTCAGCAGAGAGGCCGACATGTTGAATTTCAATACTCCCCTCCGTCCAGTGAAAACACCTGCACTTTCTGCCAAACCTATATGAATGAGTGTGGAGGGAATGAGCATTCGATGGACGACTACTGAAGGTGGACGGGCCCCTTAAGGCTTTCTAATAGTCATACATTAGATTGTACTGAGGAACACGTGCCAGCTATAGTACTGGTTCCTAGTGGTGAAGGGTTTTTTGGGCCTCTGTTCCCACAGGTCAGATTTGACGTGGATTTTAGGATAAGCTGCATCTCATGCCTGTGAATGAGGGTCTTCAAACCTCGAATAACATTCTATGGAAACATTATTTTGGACAGAGGTGCTGAGGATTACTCCCATTTGATGAATATGGGGCTAATCCTTGTGCAAATCTGCAGCACGTCTCCGAATATTCGCCTCAGATTTCCACTGCGGAAATACATGTTGGATGTAATGGCAAAGTGTGAACAGAACCTTAAAGGGGTTGTCTCCCTACATTGATTTGTCCTCTTTTCTTGGTTTCATCTTGAATTCAGGGGCATGCTTACTGGCTTCCATTAGGCTGCAGAAATAGCCAGGTCTGTAGCTATAGCGACCAGTGCTGGCAGCCTATCAGTATAGATCAAACAGGTCTGTAGCTATAGAGACCAGTGCTGGCAGCCTATCAGTATTGATCATACAGGTCTGTAGCTATAGCGACCAGTGCTGGCAGCCTATCAGTATAGATCAAACAGGTCTGTAGCTATAGCAACCAGTGCTGGCAGCCTATCAGTATAGATCAAACAGGTCTGTAGCTATACGACAACAATGCTGGCAGCCTTCAGTTAAGATCAAACAGGTCTGTAGCTATAGCGAAACCCGTGCTGGCAGCCTATCCCGATAGATCAACAGGTCTGTAGCTATAGCGACCTGAGGAGCTGATGCAGCCCTTACAAGAGGGGGAAATCTAGGAATAGGTAGGACCTGGTAATGGACACATATTGCAAAGTGACTTGTTTTTGCAGGGTCTTTTTTTTTTTCCCTAAAATATTTTAAGTAGTACAAAATTCTAAGGGGCTTTAAAAAATTTTCCATAAAAAGAGCTCCAAAACTCTCCAATTTACTTTCCCCATTCAATCCAAACTGTTTTAAATTGGCCTTTGTCGGCTTGACGGCATTTTTCAGAGTCTTTACAAAATCAATTCTTGTTGGAGCAACCCCGGGAGTAAAAAGGGATGTTGAGCGCTCCCAGCCTCCCCACCACAACGGCGGGGGTTTAGCTCTTGGGGTGTCAGCATTTTTCATGAGGATAAATTCATTGTTTGTGGGAAGGGGGCTTTAAAGGTGTTGTGCTCCAAGGCCCCCCCTTACACATTTCAGGGGGTAGGAAGGGAAATCCAAGGGGCTACGAGATTAAAGGCATTGTTGGGCGTGGAATTGGTGATCACAGGTTAAGCTCACCTGTAGAAGATTTGTGGCAAAAATTTCTGCAACTGTATAAGGTACATTTTTTTAATGCTTTTTTTTAGCAGAAATACTCACAATTAATGCCGTGTATTTCTGCAAAAAACGCACCAAAAAATGTTCCGTGTGAAAGCTCCTTAAGTCATCTGAATGGGACCTGCACAAATCTATGCACCTGCTTCAGCCACCAGTCCTTTCAGTTGCATGGAATTTCACTAAGTCTGTAATGTGAGATGAAAAGTCAGAGCTGTGAGATAATAAGGCCGTTATATGATATAATTCAGCCTATGTGATAATAAGTGTGATATAATAAGTGTCATGTGATAAGTCAGATATCTGAGATGAGAAGTCAGTGCTGTGAATCAATAATAAATCAGATAGCTCATATAATAAATCAGGTTGAGAGATAAACTCAGGTATCTGATATAATAAGTGCTCTTAGATAATAAGTCAGGTGTCCGAGATTAGAAGTCAGTGCTTTATGATAATAGGTCAGATGTCTGATATAATAATTCAGGCTATGTGATATAATGCTGATATAATATGTGCTATGTGATAATAAGTCAGGTATCTGATCTAAAAAGTCTGCTATCGGATATAATAATTCAAGCTATGAGATAAGTCTGTTAATGGATATAGTAATTCAGACTAGGTGATAATAAGACAGGTATCTGATATTACAGGTCAGTGCTATGATATAATAAGTCAGGTATCTGAGATCAGAAGTCGGTGCTTTGTGATAATAGGTCAGGTGTCTGATATAATAATGCAGGCTATGTGATATAATACTGATATAATATGTGCTATGTGATAAGTCAAGTATTTGATAGTACAGGTCTGTGCTATGATATAATAAGTCAAGTATCAGATTCAATAAGTTTGTTATTGGATTAAATAATTCAGGCTTTGTGATAATAAATCAGATATGTGGTATAAGTGTTATGTAATAAGTCAGGTATCTGATATGACAGGTCAGTGCTAGGATATAATAAGTCTGTTATCAGATATAATAATTCAGGCTATGAGAAGTCAGGTATCTGAGATAATAAGTCAGGTATATGATGTAATAAGTCAGATATTTGATATTATAATTCAGGCTATGATATATAATAAGTCAGGTATCAGATATGATAAGTCTGTTATTGGATATAATAGTTCAGGCTAAGGGACAATAAGTCAGGTATCTGATATCACAGGTCAGTGCTAGCATATAATAAGTCAGGTATCCGATATTAGAAGTCGGTGCTTTGTGATAATAGGTCAGGTGTCTGATATAATAATTCAGGTTATGTGATATAATACTGATATAATACCTGACTTATACTATGTGATAGTAAGTCAGGTATCGGCTCTAATACGTCTGTTATTGGATATAATAATTCAGGCTATGAGAAGTCAGGTATCGGATATAATAATTTAGTATATGAGATAAGTCTGTTACTGGATATAATAATTAAGGCTACGTGGTAATAAGTCAGGTATCTGATATTACAGGTCAGTGCTATGATATAATAACTCAGGTATCAGATATAAGTTTGTTATCGGATACAATAATTCAGGTTATGTGGTATAATGCGTGCTATGTGATAATAAGTCAGGTATCTGATATTACAGGTCGGTGTTATGATATAATAAATTTATTATCGGATATGATAATTCAGACTATGTGATAATTTACACTTTTCCTTCTCGGCTTCATGCTGCTGAATTCCCTGCACTGGCATTCGGTGTGTTTTTCATAGGATAATGGGAGTAGTAGTGGCCGGCAGTTATCTGTAGGACGATTATGGTCACGGTCAGTTTGTCGCCCTGTCGCTGTGCGTCCATGGTGGGGGCAGTGATTCTACCGTAATCGGCGCCGACTGCTCCTCTTTTACAAAACCTAAAAAAAAATCCCGTCTTTGCTAAATCTCTGGGGTCACATATGAAACCCACGCTCGGCGACGGCGTCACCACACCCCTATGTACTAAGAACAGTCTCCAAATAGGTTGGGGGAAAACGATGAATCTCTTGAGGGGAGGACGAGGGATTTCCTGACGTGAAACCATTTTAGCCCCAAATTAGCTTTGAAATTAATAGAAATTTTATAAATAGAAAAAATAAGGACACCTGAGGGGCTCAGAGTTTGTAAAAAAGCGTCGCCCTGTGGCTGAATGAGACAACATGCAGCAGCTGTCACCTGCCCGGGGCGGCGGATGGGTCAGAGCTCCGGGGGATGCGGACGCCCAGGTCCTATCTGTCAGGTGCTGGCGGTGGACTGCTGCAGCTGCGTACAGCTGGTAGACAATAGGCAGTGCCCGCTCCATGCCCCCCGCCGCCGCCGCCGCCCAGACACGTCGCCTCCTTACCTGTTGATGAGGAACTTGAGGATTCCCATTCCTGTGCACTGGATTATCTGCAGGGTCTTCACATGGAGCAGTGGCTGGGTCCCCCCGGCATCCGCTCTCCAGCTGCCGGTCTGACGCTCGCCTGCATTTCTGTGTTGGAGGGGTAGGGCGGGATGCCGCCGATGTTTAGGTTGCTATGAGCAACTGGTACCTATGGCAACCTCTGGGCCGAGCATCTGCAATTAATTTGCAAGGAGCAGTGAATGGTGACGCCCGGAAGAGGTCTCACTCTCTCAGCCTCCGTGGACCAAGCGGGGGAGCTGCGATTGGCTGCGGCTGATACTGATGGCTGCAAGATGGAATGAGCCCCCTCCTCTGGTTGTGAGTGCAGGAAAAGAGACGGGGGGCTGTTACCCCTGCGCAAGCACAGAAGGCAGAGAGCAACTGGTGGACAAGACCAGTAATCCCAGTGTGTGCACCCACAATGACACCTGGGGGCAAGATAATGACGCTGACACTTGGGGGACAGGATAATCACGCTGACACTTGGGGGACAGGATAATGACGCTGACACTTGGGGGGCAGGATAATCACGCTGACACTTGGGGGGGGACAGGATAATCACGCTGGACACTTGGGGGGCAGGATAATGACACTTGGGGGGAGGATAATGACGCTGACACTTGGGGGCAGGATAATGACGCTGACACTTGGGGGGCAGGATAATGACGCTGACACTTGGGGGCAGGATAATGACACTTGGGGGGCAGGATAATGACACTGACACTTGGGGGGCAGGATAATGACGCTGACACTTGGGGGGCAGGATAATGACACTTGGGGGGAGGATAATGACACTGACACTTGGGGGGGCAGGATAATGACGCAACATGGGGGGGCAGGATAATGGACGCTGACACTTGGGGGGGGAGGATAATGGACGCCGACACTGGGGGGCAGGATAATGCCGCTGACCCTTGGGGGGCAGGATAATGACACTTGGGGGGCAGGATAATGGCGCCGACACTCGGGGGGCAGGATAATGGCGCCGACACTCGGGGGGCAGGATACTTTATGGCGGCCTGACACTCGGGGGCATGGATTAATGGGCGCGCACCGTTAGGGGGCATGGAGATGTCACCGTTATGGGGGCACTGTGGATGTCTCTTATGGGGGCACTGTGGATGTCACTGTTATGGGGGCACTGTGGATGTCACCGTGTATGTTATGGGGGCATCACTGTATGGGATGTGAGTCACTGTTATGGGCACGGGTGTCATGTATGGGGGCACTGTGGGTGTCACTGTTATGGGGGGCACTGTGGATGTCACTGTTATGGGGGCACTGGATGTCACTGTTATGGGGCTCTGTGGAGGTCACTGTTATGGGGGCACTGTGGATTCACTGTTTGGGGCTGTGATGCACGTTATGGGGCCACTGTGGCTGTCACTGTTATGGGGGCACTGTGTGCGATGGGCACTGTTATGGGGGCACTGTGGATGGCACTGTTATGGGGACACTGGCTTTTGTTATGCTGCACGGAGGTCACTGTAGCCGGTTCATGTAGATTATTATTGGAGCACTGTAATTGTCACTGTTATGGAGCACAGTGCTTCTCTGGCTCACTGGAGGATCTGACCAACTTGATGGCTACCCCATATACCCCATAGTGATAGAAGCAGTGCTGTTGCTGCTCTCACTACAAAATGACTTTTCCTGTAATTAAAAGACTGTTACTTTATTACTCTCCAATTTTAGAGTTATAGCTGCACAATGCTCTCTTTACCTCTCTGCAATCATCTTTATGACCAGTGATGGGAGGAAATAACAAGTGACTGAAGCATGGAAAGGTGAGTAACCACTGGACCCCAGGTGTGTGGCACTCCTATTTTTAGGGGGTACAGTGCAGATTATTATGTATGTCAGGGAGTACAGTGCAGATTATTATGTATGTCAGGGGGTACAGTGCAGATCATTAAGTATGTCAGGGTGTACAGTGCAGATCATTATGTATTTCAGGGTGTACAGTGCAGATCATTATGCATGTCAGGGGGTACAGTGTAGATTATTATGTATGTCAGGGGGTACAGTGCAGATTATTATGTATTTCAGGGGGTACAGTGTAGATTATTATGTATTTCAGGGAGTACAGTGCAGATCATTATGTATATCAGGGGGTACAGTGCAGATTATTATGTATATCATGGGGGTACAGTGCAGATTATTATCCATTTCAGGGAGTACAGTGCAGATTATTATGTATTTCAGGGAGTACAGTAAACAATCATAATTTTGACATGTTGGGTAAAATGTCAGGAAAACAAGGATGCAATGATGTGGAAATATTTATGGCCACGGGATATACATATATATATATTATATATATATATTATTATATTTTATATATATATATTATATAAAAATATTTTTGTGAAAAAGAACGCTGATCAGGGATAAAAAAATGGACCCGGCGCCGGGGCTGAAGAAAAGCCCGAGCTAAAGGCTTTTGTTTTTAAAAAAAGTATTTATTCTTAAAAAGTGCAAGATGTTATTCTCGCACCATTAAAAACAAAACATACAGATTAAAACTTGACATGTTTCGCGCATGTGCCCGCGCTTCATCAGAAGTATACATTTGTAAAAACAGACACAATATATGTAATACTGACGATTAAGATAATTGGTTGTTGCAGATGAATGACGTGTTAGAGACAACTCGGACAATAGGAAGAGCACAGTGTCAATCAACAGAATCAGTGGGAAAAGGCCAGAAGCAAAAAGGGATGAGCCGTGTTTCTAGACGCTGACTAACGATGTATACTAAAAATAAACATATATATGAACCGATGAAACTGTGTTTTTATACCAAAGTGACTATAAGGAGAAGGGGATAAGGGTATGTGATGTAGATAAATCACTACCAATGAGTATAAATGAAAAATGAAAATGAAAATGAAAAAATATATAGAAAATATATAAAAGAGATTGTCCAGCGGGAAAGTGAGAAGGGGATATAAAGCAACCAATCAGGATAGTGATTTAAATTTAAAATAAAAGGGCGCTCAAAAAATATAGATCGACCGCGCCAAGAATTTTTTTCATATCCCCCAAATGTGCTCTAATTGGTTGGAGTGAAAAGGCAGCAGGTTTGACCCGGCCAATAGGAGCTCATCTAAGGGCACCATTGGATAGGATGTGCTAGTAGCGGGTAATGTAAAGGACCAATCACATAAGAGATAGAATAGAAACGATATGATTGTACCTGTGCGCCCGGGAAGATTAAATGAACCAATGGAAATAAGAGCTACTCCTTATGGGAAGTAGCATGAGAAAATTGATATAAAGCTATTCCTCCAAATGTATCTTATTGGAAAATGGTTAAAAATGTGAAAACGTTGGAGAAGGAGATCTATGTGAACCCTCTGATATAGAGTTAGTGGCAACAATTTCAACTTCTAGAATGCGTGCCGAGCGATACCTTGGAATGTTGCAGAATACAAGGGTTACCCATCCGAGAATAGCTAGATGGGCTACCTCTGCTCTGCCTATAAACCTGTTACATAGTATACGTATAGAGGACGTCTATCAGTTGGAATTATTGCTCCTTGAACAATAATAAAAGTATAGACTGCGTGTCAAACATGGAGATTAACAGTGGGGCTTTTCTTATCTAGAGGAGCCGTATTCAAGCTTCCTCTATAACTCGTAGTTGGGAATAGAATTCGAGAATGACAGTATAGACTGACATAGCGTGCCAGACTTAGGTTTTAAAAACAGCAATAGTTTTTATTAAAAGGGCTAGAGCCGGGAATGAAAGGAGAATAGCCGGCTAGAAAGATTAATGGTTCCTAATGAAGTAAATTAAAGATTTATGAGAAAAACCTAACCAACACACAACTCTTTCTGTGTCCCATCACTTATATAATGTAAAAAGAATCATGATAGTAAACATTTTAGCGTGGTCTTCTAGTTTCTAGCCATGAACTTAGTGGGTTTTATGCTTGGTACTTTAGTATATTAAAATTCGGTAGCGTTTGTTTGAGACCTTTGGGAGATAGAGTTTGCAGCCTATATATCCAAAACATCTCCCTTTTTTGAAGAGCTTGGAAGCAATTATGTTGTTCCGGGGAAATAGTATCTATTGGGGTGATTTTTATGACTTTAAAGTCCTTTTGATGAACCTCATTACAGTGGCGGGAGACGCTCTGAAGTAGGTCCCCTCGTTTAATGCAGGCCCTATGGCCATTAAGGCGGAGATGTAATGGTCGAGTTGTTCTGCCCACATACTGTATACCGCAAACACAATCGATTACATAAATCACAAAGGAGCTTTTACAGTTTAGCTGATATTTAATGGGATATGTTAATTTAGTTATTTTAGAGGTGATTTGTGATTTAGTGCAAATACTTAAACAGCATAAGCATTGCGATGAACCACAGGGAGAGCTACCCGGATTAGTAGGATTATTTATTGGGGTGTCCCTGCGGTCCCGAAGACGACTAGGGGCTATAAGGTTCTTTATATTTGGTGCCCTTCTATAGATAATACCAGGTTTATCCGGTATTAAAGGCCCCAAAAAGGGGTCTTTTTTTTTTTATAATATACCAATAACGGTCTAAGGTATTTTAATCTTGGATCTAGAAGTGTTATATCTAGTAATTAAGGAGAATTGAATTTTTTTTGTATTGTGCTCCTCTTTTTTTGTTGTTATTTCCAGGCAGTCTTTCTGGGATAATTTTTGGACTCTTTCTATGGCACTCTGTAGTAGATGTTGTGGGTACTTTTTCTCTTTGTTTTTGTTTTGTTTTTAAGGCCGTGTTCACACGGCTTATTCCCGACGGATTTGTGCGCCGTATTGAGCGCACTAATCCGCCGTGAATAAGGGGCGGGACCGGAGCGCGGCGGGGGCGCTCTCTATGAGAGCAGTGGATTACCGTAATTGCTGCCGCGGATTGGCGCCATAAATGCAGCGCAAATCCCGGTGCGCAGTACGGCGCCAATCCGCGGCAGAATAACCGTGTGAAGGGGCCTAATGGTGCGAGAATAACATCTTGCACTTTTTAAGAATAAATACTTTTTTTAAAAAAACAAAAAGCCTTTAGCTCGGGCTTTTCTTCAGCACGTGCGCCGGGTCCATTTTTCTTTATCCTGATCAGCGTCTATCTCCCACCGGGCCCCGGAGGGGAGTTCTGGGGGACCTGCGGCTGCCGTATTAAGGGCTACAGAATATAAATGCCCTGTAGTGCTTATGAGTGTTGTGCCTCAAAACTAAAAGCGCAACATTTAAAAGGTGAGAACCCAACTTTAACCATTATACACTGTTTTCCTGTAACAGTATAACACGATTGTGCGCCCTCTCTCTTTTCTGCATACGTTTTGTAGAGAACAAGTAATTGGTTGTTTTCTGCCCTCCAGCTCTACTATGTGGGTTCCCTGGTATATGGCGGGATTATTGTTACTTATGCTGCTGTGTTAGCCCATTGTCATTAGGTGATAGGGCGCTATCATCATCTTGCTATGGGGCCCCTGTTTATAGCCTTATGTTCTTCGTAACAGAACACGGATCAGAAGGTGAAAGAAAATGTTTACTTCATTTGAAAAAAATTAACTAATTTAGAAATTGATTGCAGCAACGTTGCTAAAGAGTTGGGACAAAGCCTTGTCCACCATTGTGAAGCCTCCTTTCTTCTCTTTACAACAGTCTGTAAACATCTGGGAACTGAGGAGACCAATTTCTGGAGTTTTGGAAGAGGAACGTTGCCCCATTCTTGTATTGTTGGCACGGACGGCAAGAAAATTTATAACGGAAATTAATTCAACCAACAGTTACATGTGAGTAATACAAAGCGTGTATCAAAAAAAATGTAGGGACTTACCAATGGACAATGGTTGGCAAGGCGGGTGATGACAAGGACACGGATAGAGAAGTAAAGATAATGACTTGAATCCAGTAGCTAAAAAAAAAAACGTATGATCCTAACCCCTTACTTTCCCTAACTGGGTCCCTGACCTGTTTCGCTCGTACTTGCCCTAACACTAGACACCGCTGGCCCTATTTTACCCCAGACAATATCCCTACCAATGTCCCTTGCTATGCTCTCCCTAGCTAAAACTACTAAAAACCATGAAAGATAAGTGAGGAATAGAACACACTGCAAGACTGACCACAGGGCAGAGCAGAAGTAACAGACTAACAGGGCTCTAACAACAGGAAACAGATAACTAACCAGAACAGGATGGAAAGCAACAAGCTCACAATACACAACCTCTCAGCTACCAGTATAGACAGCACCAGCCACACAAAGAAGCTCACCTTAAAGAGGGCTATCAACCAATAATCAAGCTCACATGTGCCCATGGTCAGCTGATAGTCCACAGAGTTGTTTGGGGCAGTTGCTAGTAAGTGGGAGAAGAAGAAATAGCAGGAAGGTTCCTGGCATTCATAACATAGTTCTCGCTGCTCCACAGTGGTGAGTCTTATTTGCCAGAATTTTTATTATATAATGTGCCAAATGTTTTCTATTGGTAAAAGGTTTATCTGCAGGCAGACAGTTTAGCACCCAGATTCTTCTTCTGCAAGTTCGTTCAGTGTGCGAAACGCGTCGAGTTTTATTATTTTATTAAACAAATTAGTGGTACCTTTTAACCATAATCTTACTGGATGTTCTAATTTTCCTTTTAAATTAGAAGAGCCCGGGGAAAACGTTTTTTACTTGTTTTTCTATATTTTTCTCCTAATCTTCGCTTTGAGTTTGGATCCAAGCCGCCAAACAGCACTGCAGTAACCCCCCTTTTCAAATGCTCATATGAGAGTTTGCCCCCCCCTTTGCACAACCGATAAAGGTTAGCACCTTTTTAAATCTTTTTTGGGGATCTTTTCTAACTTTTAACCCTACTACACAAGGAGACACTGCTCTTTGTTTTTCTTTCCCTGAAAATTACTCTTCTGAAAACCCATACTTTTTTCTGATGGATACAGTACGTGGTTTAGCATCAGCTTGATGAAATATGCAAGGCCTTTCCCTGACGGGGACTTGTCGGATTGGGGGGCATGTTGGATTATTTCAAAATTCTTATATTTACTAATTTAATAGCATTTTCCCCGGTGTGAAAGCTTCTATTTTAAAAGGCACTAATGTCACCCCATACCATCAGAGAAGCAGGAATTGTGTGTAGATAACAAGCTGGATGGTCCTTTTCTTTTAGAGTCTGCAGGACATGGCGTCCAAAGTTTCCATAAATAAATGCTCATTTTAATTCAACTGACCACAGAGTAGTTTTCTATTTTGCCTCAGTCCATTTTAAATAAGCTTTGGCCCAGAGAAGACAGCAGTGTCTCTGGATTGTATTAATACATTGTTTCATATTTACACGATGGAGCTTTCACTTGCTTTGGGGTTTTACACATAAACGTGTTCACAGAAAAATGATTTTCTAGTGTAATGATTTACATGACTGAATTATTCCTGGTTTTAACACTGTGCCGCCGGAGAGATCATGAGCATCCAAAATTGACCATTGGCTTTGTCTCTTTAGCACATGGATTTCTTCAGATTCTTTGAATCTTTTAATGATATTATATATTATACATGGTGGAATAGTCAAAGTCTTTGCCAGAACATTTTTATTTTAAATTGTTCTACAATTTTCAGATACAGTTTATCACAAACTGGTGAATCCGAGAATCTGCTGCAAAAGAGTCTAGGCTGCAATCTCTGCAGAGGACAGCAAAAGTCTGGATGAAGTCCTGGTGGTCTGGAGCAGATAGAGATAAAAATGAAGGACTCCAGAGATGACATCCCCTGTAATCCCTGGTTGTCATTCTATAAACTGCCTCTGACTGCCTCACATCCATACTGTGGTGTACCACAACCCCCAGCATAACTTCCCCCAAGTCGGTCATAGTGGCTATCTTTGCACACCAAACATGAACTTCCCCCTAAAAATATAGGTTTTTAAAGTCACCTTGGAGTTCGGTGACCTGTATGGTAGCACTTGTGGTTCTGTAGGGCCCGGGGTTCCTGGGTACTCAATGATCCCTGTTTTATAATGGGGGAGACTTTAAACCCCCTGAAAAATTGTAGGCCAGGACTACCACAATCGGGTTTCGGGGGGTATCCCCACAACAAACCCTGTCTTGGTTCATTCGCACCCTGTCCCCCTGGATCAGCAGTATAGTGGAGTCATTTACTGTCTTACCGTCCATGCGGTGCTGCAGAAGTCATTAGGGGGTCCTCCACCCATAAAACATTTTCACTAGGCTCCAGGGCTGGGACAAGTATTCTGGTTCCTGGCAAAAAGACACCAAGCCCCCCCCAAAGGGAAAAATTCACCATCCATGCCTCTTTTACCCCCCATTTTCTGCCTCATATGAAGTGGAGCCATAGGCGGTCGCCTACTTTCGCCTACCCATCGTCCCGGCCCTTCAGGGTGAAAACAGCTGAGAGAAGATGACTTTGTTCATGCAGTGGTCATGTGGAGAATCAGCAATGATGTATTTTGCCTCCTGACCGATGACAAACTCTGCTCTGCTACATCTGTCTGCCACAATGCCGGCAGTTGTCTCTGCAGCCACGAGATGTCAGTGTGAGCTCGGATAAGGCTTTATACTCTCCTTAGAGGGTCTGTACTGTGGGACAAGATTACCTTGTTGTCTCTGGAACAGATCCACAGTGACAAGATTGCTGCGCTCTCCCCTTACAACTAAACTCCACATTCGGTTACTGGTCAAGTATACCTCATGTGCAATCTCCACGCAGAAGGTTATTTAAAGCCGCAGCCCCGTCCTCCCATCCACAGATGTATCCAGTGTCCTCAGGAGGGCGATTGAAGCCCCAATATTTCTGCTTACGTACCGAAAAGCCGCCCCACCATTGTTTCTATGGAACTTTTACTACTGTAAGTGACTCAAGAATTTGAAACCACTTTAAAATTTTCGCCCGTAAAAAGCTGCAAAAAACGCTTGTAAAAAAGCGTTTGTGAATAACGCTGGATTTTCTTTTACATAGATTGTATGTTGGCGCGTATTGCAGCAAAAATTACACATCAAAAGCAGCGTAAAATGACACCATGTGAACAAACCCTTACAGAGTCACCCCGGCTGTAAAAAAGACATGAATGGACGGAGCTATGCACGGCAAACACTGAAGAGGGTGCTGCACCTGCAGGAGCTGTGGCCACTACATGCGGCTGTTAGACCCATTGATCTAATATTGGTGCCAATGCCAAGGATAAAGCATCAATTCCCATATGATCGCTCCGTGACAGTCACATGTTGTCAGTACTTAATATGCGATATATTGGGATGTGACCAACATACATGTATAAAAATACACAGGGGTGAGGGGGGGAAGCTCTGAATTATACTCCAGGGGAACATAAATTTCAATGTGTCGGAAAAACCTTACAGGACATTGTTCTGCGGCCCATATACCCGTATCTAATCATTCCCGTGGTACCGTCTGCTGAGCCCCTGTCTTAACCTTCCTTGTGTTAAAACCGTCTGCTGAGCCGTGATCTAATCCTATCCTGTGTGTACCCTCTGCGGCCGTGTATCTAATCCTATCCCGTGTATACGTCTGGAGCATGTACAACCTATCCTGGTGATAAGTCTGCTAATGTGCATCTAATCCTATCCTGTGGGTACCCTCTGCTGACCCTGAAAACAACCTACCGTGTATACTGTCTCGGAGCCGGTACAATCCCCTGTGTGATACAGTCTGCTGATGTGTACTAAACCTATCCCGTGTATATTGTCTGCTGAGCCGTGTATCTAATCCACCTGTGTGTTTTTCTGCTGAGCCTGTATCAATCCTTCCCGTGATATGCGTGGCCCTGTATCTAATCCATCCTGGTGATCCGTCTGCCCGAGCCGTGTATCTAAACCTTCCTGTGTGATACAGTCTGCTAGCTGTGATTAAAACCATCCCTTTTATACGTCTGCTGAGCGTGTATCTAAAACCTATCCTGTGTGATACAGTTGCTGAGTTGTATCTAATCCATCCTTTGGGTTTTACGGTCCTGCGATCCCCTGTATCAAACCTGTGTGATATTTTCTGCTGAGCTTTTTTATCCCAATCCTACATGTGTGATACTGTTCTGAGCTGTGTATCTAATCCAACCCCCGGTGATACCGCTCTGGCTTGTATCTAATCCCTCCGTGTGATACGTCTCTACTGGTATCTAACCCCATCCTGTTGGGTACCGTTGCTGAGCTGTGATCTAATCCCTCCTGGTGATACCGTCTGCGAGCTGTGTATCTAATCCATCCTGTGTGATACCGTCCCCGCTGGCTGGTATCTAATCCCGCCTGTGTGATACCTCTGCTGGCTGTGTTCTAATCCCCCTTCCCGGTGATACGTCTGCTGACTGTGTATTAATCCCTCCTGTGTGATACCCTCGCTGAGCTGTGTATCTAAATTTAAATTTTTGTTGTAAAACCTTTTTACCCAAAAATTCATTTTTACCCAAAATAAACATTATGATACTTTCTTCTTGGGTAAAATGGTTTGAATGCAGCATCAGGGCTCTAATCCACCCAGGGGCCACAACTGCATTGAGTCTGCATAATCTTCCCCAGTTTACTTCCACCCTCGTCATATCTATGTCTACAAATTAGATTGTGAGCTCTCTGGTACCAGGGACTGATGTTCAAGATACTCTGAATTGCAGAAAACGATCAATGGCTTCATTTATCTAACAGTGTCTGTGTTGCTCATAGCAACCAATCTTTACAGCTCTGGAAAAGTGAAAGCTGAGCTCTGATTGGTTGCTGTGGGCAGTTTTTATAAATTCTTCCCACTACAGGACTGTGTATCCCATAGCAACCAATCAGGGCTGAGCTTTCACTTTTCCAGAGCAGTATAAGAAATGAAAGCTGAGCTCTGATTGGTCGCTAAGATTGGTTACTATGGGCTCTGGTTGGTTACTATGAGCCCGGATTGGTTGCTATGGGCTCTGGTTGGTTACCATGAGCCCGGATTGGTTGCTATGGGCTCTGGTTGGTTGCTATGGGCAACAAAGACAGTTTTAGTATTACGCAGTTTTGATAATTGAGGTCCATTGACTTCCTACTGTATAAATAACTGCAAATATGAAGGAAATAGTAGGAGGGATTCTCCATAAAGACACTGAACCAGCAGAGGATGGGAGATAGCAGCTCCGGCTGTGACCAGACATGATCCTCTGAACCAGCTGCTGTATACAGTTATATACTGATATCTGCCAAGTCTCCCTCTTATGGAAGGGCAGTCCCGATTTTTAACCCCTGTCCCTCTTTGCTCTTTGAATTTCCCTCATTTTCACATGAGGAGTAAATCTTAATTATTCACTATATTGCTCCAAGAAATACCGGTCTGGCTCTGCACTGTATATTAGGCGGCAACTGAAATATCATTTCATCATTGTGTGAAGTGTAGAGCTAAAAAATGTCTCTATTCCGATGATGTCTGCATTAAAATTTTAATAAAAACTTATTGAAGTGAATCACTCTGGCTTCAATAGTGGATTTTACACAGTGGCCATCTTAAAAGTTGGGAGGTGTATACTATCCCTCACTTTCCCACATTGCTTGGGGATCTGCTAAGCCTTGGGGGTGCTGGGGTACCCTTTAAAATTATATTAATAAAATTATTTTGACAAAACCGCTCTCTCGGACGCCCTCCTGGCCCGCTGGGGTTCTTTAGCCCCGGGGATCGCCGCTTGGGAAAAGGTTGGCACATGCAGCAGGGTTCGGTTTAACTCGGGCCCTTAACCAGTTTTTATTTAGGAAGGAATAACAAATCAAAACAAAACCTCAGGCCTTTGGGCCCATTAAATTTAGGGTCAAACCCCCCTCTCTACCAATGGCCCTCGGCTATCGCCGAGCTCATACACACATTCCCCACACTGGGGTCAGACTTTTCTCCAAGTCTCTTGGGGGGGGGGGGGGGGGGGCAAGAGCCTCTCTCCGCTCCCCTGCTCCCTACCCCCCAGGTCGCAGACCAGCCCCCTGTCCCCTGAGTAGGGGGCCCTTAAAGCCTACAGGGATTCCCCCAAAACCTGGCCGGAACGTGGGGAGGGCCCTCCCCCCCAACGCTACGACCTCCGGGAAAAGGAGCCCCATCCTGGTGAAAGGAGCCATTCTAGCTACCGGGGTGTCCTTTTTTTTTGTCACTGACACCGCAATTCTCCTTCCCCCCCGAAGCCAGACATTCGGTGGCATGTTTGTAGCAGGTACCCGCAAATTCCACAAAGTGGCAGAGCCCTGCAACGCACACAGTCACTCGGCCAAAACCCCTCCCCCTCTAAAAAGGGCCCGTGGGTCTTTTTCCCCTTTGTGCCTCACCCCTGGGAAATAAAAGCTCCTTTGGGGGCAACACTTCCTTAATTCTTCGGGGGCGAGTAAAATTGTCCACACCCAAAATCGTTGTGGGCTCACACCTGCACCCCAATTTTTTGGGCAACCAATCTTTTTAATGCCACTTTTTTAAAATGTCACAACCCCATGCCGCTTGTCAAGATGTTACCACCTTCCCGCATGGGACCTTAAGGGGTTACTAGTGAAAACCCCAATACCAGCGCACCCGGTTTGTGTCTTTTCCCAAACCCCGGTTTCCCCTGGCTTTGCCCCCCATGGGCAAAGGTTTCATATGGGGGGTCCACTCAGCAAAAGGCCCCTGGTTGGTCCGAACCCCAACTAATGTCCCCAGAAGCTTTTAATGACAGCACACCTGTCGGGGTTTTCTATCCACCTTGGCACTTGGGGCGCCCCCGAGCACAAACTACTCCCCTTTTTTGTCTGCGGGAATACAATTCCCGCCCAAAAAATTCTCGTCCCAATTCCTTGGGCCTCATGACCATCTCTGCGTTTACACCCACACATCCTCTAATTTTCTGGATAGCACCCCGTGGTTTTGGGGTACTCGTGCTACCATAACCTGTGGCAAAAAATCACAGGGTTACTGTACCCCTCGCTCCTCTGGGAAACCTCTCCCGCGTCTCAGTTCTTACCAGGTGAGTTTCTAATGTTGAGGACTATTGTCCCCCTACACTTGACTACGCAGTGGAAGAAAAATACATGGCCTGTTTCCTTTTTTTTTCATGCAATACCCTTTGCATGCCCAGGGGGGTCCCTAAAATCCCCTGGTTTTACACCCCATAACAGGTGTTTGACTTGTGGTAACCCTCTGTGCGGTTTACATACACAAAAGGGGCCCAAAAACAATGAAATTTTTCCGCAATAAAACCCTACCAAAATAGGCAGCTAATGGTTTCAGCGTCCATTGGAAACCTCTATGACGCTTTGTCTGCCATGATGCCCTTCCCGGGCACCTCCCCAGGGCAGAGGTACCCCCCTAGCAACTCTCATGGGCGTTTCTAGCGCAGACATCGTACAAGGGTGGAGATTTTTCCCTAAACCCCCCTATACCATTCTGGGGAGAACTCTCAGCTTCTCCCTGGATATTTATTCTTGCTCCCATCAAATTAAAAAACGAGCGGAGGCAGGGCAGACACTTTTATAAGGGGAAATTAGTCATAACCCCCCGGCTTTTTACCTTATATTTTCCCCCCTCATACCCCAAATGGCCAGTTCACATTGGGCAACTCAGTCCCTTTTTAGCCTGAGGTTCAGGGACATCTCGCTGCAAAGGGCCCATCTGGTTCCCCCCAAACCACAGGAAAAATTCCCTCTGGGAACGTTAATATTTTTTCCCCTCCCCTGAAAGGGAAAAAATTATCAGCTGCCCGAACGAAACCTTTTTTAGCTTGGGGTTTTTAACCCGCTCCCCTCCCTTTCGTAGGGATCAAGCCTACACCCGCTCGGGGGTGTCAGCAGCTCTCCCCTTCCATACTGCAGTCTTTTGATCATGGCAAAAAAAAGCTACTGGAAATAGAAAAAAACCATTGGGGCAAGTGAAACCCGTAGTACTACAGAGCTCGCACACATTTTCTCTACACAGGTATTGGGCTGCATTCTGCAGGCATACATTCCCAGAGTCTGGAACACCCTCTTAAACTATTTCCCCTCAACTTTGTAGGAGTGCAAACCCCCCCTAGGTTCCTAGTTCCCCTTTCCCGGCAGCCCCCCAAAAATAAAAACTCCCCTGTGGATCAGCAGTCACCGAACTGGTGGCCATCATTCCTTGGGGTGCTTTCCTGCGTTTTTGGCTACAATCAGGGCCACAGCGCGCTGGGTACTGGAGACACACCACCAGCTGGGTCCCGACACTTCACAAAAAACTTCAGGGCACGCACATATATGTTTTTTTGCAAAGGGGGCAGGAGATACCTTTTTGCTAGGGGGGAAACCCCCAACTCCTCCCGGTCTGTGTGTTAACCATGTCCCAGATGCATTCACCCCCGGACTACCCTCCCGCTTAGACTCGCACTGTTTAAAAGACCCCCTTTGGGGCACTCTTGAGTTTTCTGCACAACGCTGAGGTGGCTTGCTTAGGGTAAATTTACACCCTTTCTTTTACTTTGCAGCCTGACAGCCATAACCCCCGGGGGGCAGGCCTGAGTGTCTCCTCTACGGGTTTCAAATTTTTAGAAGCAGGTTCACACATTGCGTAAATGCTAAATCTGTGACCCCACCAACAACCCCCCCGCCAGGTAGGACAGGCCATCCATTACAGGCCCCTTTCCCCTTAGAAACCTTTTTAAATGGGTAATATAGTGCATATGTCCTGAAGTAGAGTCCCTCAACTTTTCCGTCCAAAATATGCGTGTTTGTTATCCCTTCTTCCCGGGACTTTTGGAGATGACCCCTCTGGTCCCCCCTCTAGGATTGGACCCAATACTCCATTGGGGGTACTTCCCAGGAAAGTCACTTCCTTTGCCTGCACCCCCGCGGTGGCCCCCAAGTTTCTCAAAAAGGGGGGGTTCGGGCCCCAAAATAAAAACCCCCGGGCTGTAAGTTCTTGCAAAAAAGAAAAAACATGGACGACAGCCCCCCACAGGGACAAAACAATTGGAACAGTCTTACCCGGGGTTTGGTCGGGGGCCCACATGGGTACTATGTCCCGGGTGCACTCGGAGAAACCCGGTGACAATCCATGTCGACCCCCCAGTGGGAGCCACCCCCCTGCAACCAAGCACGTGGCAACGACCCCTCCTCCTGCCCGGGCTTGGTGGTTCCCGCTGCGAGGTTTGTTGCCCCTTTGGTAAAACGGGCCCTGCTTTTGCCGGTTTGGGCTTTGGGACTTGGCTCACATTGGGGAGAACCAGGCCCTTAAACAGGACTTCCTTTTGTAACGTTTTCCCTGATATTTCCAACTCGTGCTCTGGGCATTCGAAACGGCTTGGTTTGGTAAACCCTCTTTTTTCCGCTAATGGGTGGTCATCGACCACCTACCAAAAATGCCTCCTTTTCAAACGAATTTTTAGGCAGAAGTAGTTCTTTACGGGGTGCGTCCCCCGTCTTCCAGAGACTGTTTCCTGCTCCCTGAGGCAAGTTTTTCGAGTCCATTCAAAAAAACAGCAGTCCCATGCAAAAATGCAATTTTTTCTTTTGGGGACCGCTTTGTGCACACATCCCTTTGTGCCAATTATGCAACCTGCGCCAATCTTCCCTTGCATACCTCCCCCTATGTGAGAAAACCCCTTCGCGGACGCCCTCCTGGCCCCCTCCCGGGGGTTTTTGCTCCCGGATCGCAGCTTGGGTTTAAAAAGGGTTGGCAACTGACAGCAGGGTTCGGTTTTAAATTGGGCCCTTTAAACCCGTTTATTTAGGACGGATAACAAAACAAAACAAACCTAGGCCGTTGGCCCTTTAAAAACATACGTCGAACACCCTCTCTACCCAAAGGCCCTTGGCCCACGCCCGACCCATCACACATTCCCCAAGGGGGGCAACTTTTTTTCCAAGTCTTTGTGGGGGGGCAAGAGCCCCTTTCCGCCTTGTCCCTACTCCAGGGCAATACCACGCCCCCCCGATCACCTGTAGTAGGAGGCCCCTTATGCCCCCACAGGGTTGGCCCAAAAACCCGGCCTGGAAGGGGGACGGGCCCCCCACCCCCCAAACCCACGGGCCATCCCGGGAAAGGAGGCCCATACCTGTTGCAAGGCAGCCATTCTGCTACTGTGTCGTAACCTTTTCATGGGCACCAGCAAGTCCTTCCCCCCCAAAACCCCGACATTCGGTGGCCGTTTGTGCAGGTCCCCGCTGAATTCCACATAGTGGCAGAGACGCAAAGCACAAAAGGGAAGCTGCAAGGGGTCGCAATATGTGGCCCCGGGTAGAGCCAAAAGCTGACACGTTTGGGAACGTTTTGTAGGAGATAAAAAAAAACAAAAATATGGGGCCCCAGAAAAAAAATTTTAAAACAGAAAACGCAATATGCCCCAAATTGTTTCTATGCAAAATTTTAAAAAAACAATTGGGGGTTGCGTCATTAAAGTATAATATATATAGATAAGAATACACAACGCGTTTCACGCGGACTGTTGCCACGCTTCCTCAGGTGTGCCTTGGTAAGTGTTTTAGCGCCGACTGCTGTGTCACAACGCTGATAGGAGAAAAAGTCCATAAAAAGGTCTGCATTCTCAGAAGAGTGTACGTGCTATGACCCTTTGAGGTGTGAACAGAATAGGCCTAAATCCGGCCACAGAGGAGCATGAGGGTGGGCTGGAGTACAAGCAAGTGGTTGACATGGCTTCATGCAGGTTACCTTAAAGGGTTGTCTCGCTACAAAGAATAGCTTTCAAATTGTAGGGAACACAAAATAAAGACATTTTCCAAATATATTGCTTTGTTCCTCTGTTTTCCCTAAGGAGATACAAGTGAATTTATGACCTCCCTGGCTATTTCAGTTCCCTCAGTAATGGACCTGTGTACAGCTCTCCCCCTGCTGTTTGTTCAATGAGATAACAGTGAGTGACTTCATCACACAGGTCATGGCAGTGTCCCTGCTGTGGAGCAGTAAAAAGCTTGATTTATGTAAAATAAACAGAATTGTAATTAGGGCTTTTGTTTTGGGGATCAGATAAAGCCTTCTGCAAGCAGTTTGAAAATCTGCTTAGCTAATCTGATCTAATTAGCAACTGAAAGCACTGAGCATGGAGCTGTATGCAAATGAGTCAGTCTGAACCAGGAAGTGACAGAGTATTTCATTCATGCATTCTGTGAAACTCTGTAGGGAGACAACTCCTTTAAGGGCACAAGGATTTGTCGTGGATGGATATCCAATGGAGCTGACCCTCAGGTCGTTCATGCATGCCAACAAGGTACTGCTCAGGGTGCAACTTCGTAGAGGAACCTCTTTTGGGTGTGTCCTTATGCATGGGGCTTGTTGGATGCCCAGGAACATGAACTTAAAGAGGAGCCCATGGTTTCAGGGGAGTAACAAGCATTCATAGGGCACAAAAGCAAAACGGGATGGGCCCCAGCACCTAATGACAGGAAATATAAAAAGAAGCATAAATAATACCGCCATATATCAGAGATCCCTCTGTGGTGTGGAAGAAGAACTCACCCATTTATCAATGGGGTATTTGATCCCCCCAGTATCTAATAACCAGAAACAGAAAAAGAAGTAATAATTATAAATAATGCCGCCATATATCAGAGACCCCTCATAGTGTACTGGTTTAAGAAACGCCCCCCTTTATTTCTACAGGGAGGTTAATGCTAGGGCCCCCAGTATCAAAGTGGGGAAAATTTGAAAAAGAAGCATAATTAAAATAATACCCCATATTCGGTATCTGCTGAAAAAACCCACAGTCATTATTTACTACGAAATAAAAAGTTTTTTTAAACCTGAATAGGCCCTGAGCTCATATTCCCACCTGTTATGGATTTCCCCCTGGGGTTGGTTTTTTGGGGTAACCCGGGAAAGCCCTGCGCTTTGTATGATGAATTTTATATGGTCTCAGTGAAAGGGTGGCAACAGCGGAAGGGTGTACAATGGGTGTCACCCGGCCAGTGTCCTGGCATGCCCTTTCAATGTCCAAACACATCCCCCAAAAGGTAAGGAGATTGGGGGAATGAAAAGGCCCAAAACTTAAATGGGGTGACATTTTGACTGTCGACATATTTTTAACATGGTAAATAGTAAGTATGGTTTTACCCATTTCCTGGGTCGGCCTTTCTTTGGGGAGTGAGCATAGAGGGGGTGGGTGCACTTCCCAGACCCCACCCCGGGGGTTTTCCCTGGGTATAAATCCGCAGGTAAGCTATTTGGTGGTTACAACCGGGCTCCCTTAAGCTTGGGGGGATCCTGGGAAAACAGCGGGGAATTTGAGCTGCAAAAGTGCCTCTTTTAGTTGGGCCCCAGACGGGGGGCGTTTTTTTTTTGTTTGTGTTTGTGCATCCTTGCACTTGTATTTCTGTTTTGCTAAATAAAAACAGAAGCCCGTATTTTCATAATACGTCCTGTCTCCCCCCTGCCACTGAAAGTCCGACCCGAGCGCTAAAGCTCACAATGGTGGAGGACGCTTTGGGCAAAATAGGGAAGTACTCTTCTGAGCGAGGAAAAACGTATGTCCGGGGAAAAGCATCCCGGACGGTCACAGAGGCGGTAAAATGGAGTTGTGAAGCGGGAAATTCAACCCAACGCTAACCCCAGCTGATGGCGGCCAGCCAGCGAAAGCGCACCAAGAGCCACCCGGGGCGAAGCTGGGGAAAAACGCTGCTAATTGAGCCCCACCAACCCCACTAAAGGAAAAACAGCAGGTAAACCAAACCGGGGGACAACAGTTCAGACCTCTCAACCCAGAAGTACAAAAAAAGTGCTCGGTTCCCCCCCTTTCCCCGGTTCCCGGGAAGAGTGGGATGGGGAATGAGGCCTAGGGGGCTTTTTGGGGGGGATGCAGGAGGGAAGTGGGGGACCAGTGGGGGATGTCCTGGTCCCTTTCCCTAACCCGAAAAGAGAAGGCCCCCTTGCCGGGAGTGAAAAGAGCCAGTAAAAAAACGGGGGGAATCCTCCCATGGGGGTACCTGGGCCGTGGGGCCCGGGGTCAGCTGGGGGGTTTAAGGCCCCCCCAGGTCAAATGAAAAAAATGTTCCACATTACAACAGTGGACAGCGGAGAAAAAACCTGCCAGGGGGGGTGGGGAATCTTACGTTTTTTGGGGTTCATAAGCCCCAGAGGGGTTTTAAGACCCCCAAAAGGGTAAACAATTTGGTAGGGGTTGGAAGGAAAATGCTAAGAGGAGTTCCCTGGGGGTCTATACCCCGGGATCCAGACCTCCAACCTTAAATGTCTTTTAAAAAGGGGGTTCGGGTTTTACGGAAGGGGGAGAGGATAAAAAAGGGCCCCTTTTTCAAGGGGGATTAGTTTGGGATGAAGGAGGGGGATTGTGGGGGAGTTTGGGAGGGGGAAAATAATGTGGGATGGGGAGGGTATTGGTTTGGGGATTTTATGGGTGTGTAAAAAAGGGGGAGGGGAAGGGTGTTATTTAAGGTTTTGGGTATTTGGGGAAAAGGGGGTTATGATTTTAAATGGGAAAGCAACTTTTCCCCCGGATGGGGGTGTTGATCGGGGGACCCCAGGATACCCCATCCCAATACGAAAATAGAGATGGGGGGGGTCCCCCAACATGGGTGGCGGGGTGACATTTCCCTCACAGCGCAGTTTTTGGCTTGATTCCCGCTGTTTTGGACCTGTGGGGAAAAAAAATCATAAAATGTATATGTTTTGCTGTAAGCGTTCCCAAAAACAAGTGGTAATTTAAACCTGTCCCCTTTTCCTTGTGGGGCCCTGGGGACCCCCAGAGGAGACCCCTCTGATTGAACTCTCCCCCTTCCCAGTCTCGAGGGGAAATTTTTGGCACGAACAAGTGAGGGACCTAACTGGGTAACGCGGGAAAAGCGAAAGGCTTTGAGGGGAGACGAGGAACCGGGGGAGGATTGGTCTACCGCACTTCGCCGTAGGGGACAATTTTTTAAAAGGGGTGAGAAAGACGCCACAGAGGTGTGGAACAGGGGGTAGTACCCGAACACTGTCCGTATGATTTTGACGGCACCCCCCCCTGTGTTGGGGGAATTTGGGGGGCGGGGGAAATGGGGAGCGGGTGGGGGTAACTTTAGGGCCCCGGCTTAAAAGCATGGATGAATTCGCAGTCCTGCCCGGAGTGTAGGCCCACCCCCCTAGCCCCCTTTTCCCGGACCCCATTGGTTCCCTCCCCATTATAGAGGACCATTTTGGGGGGGATTGGCATGGTTTGGGTCGGTCCCCCCCCTAAATCGTTAGGGGCCCAGCATATCTTTGGGTTTTATGGGTTATGCCCCCCTACCCCCGAAGTTAGCCCTCAAAATACTCCTCTAAAGGGGTGTGGGGGCTGTTTCCTATTCACCCCCAAGGGGTCCCAAAGGAATCCTACGTCAGAGTACCCCCTTTAGCCAAATAACCAAAGGCTATGCCGCCCGTAAAATTGCCCCCCTGCGCACCCCCGTGTACCCTCCCCCCACGATGGTCTGGTCGGGGCTTTTAAAAAAACCTTAAAGGGGTGTTAAAAAGGTGGGGGCAAAGGGTGGGGGGAGGGCCACCCCTTGCCCTATCTTTTGTTCGCCCTCCGGGAAGTCCCCCGGCATCCCCGGGGTTCTCTCCCTTGAGCTGCTTATGGGGACACCCCCGGGTCTGGGGCATAGAAGAAAACAGGGAGCAAGGGAAACCCCCTTTCAGAAGTGTATAGAGCATTTTAGGACAGAGGGCGGGTGCGGCAGTTATGCCCCTTTTAAGGGGGAACTGCTACAGGGCCCCGGGGCCCAGGGGCGGGGTTTTCAAAAGGACGCAAGGTGGGCTTTTGCCCGGGGGGCAGGGTGCCGTACTTGTACCAAGTAAAACAAGTTCCCAGTAAATGGGAAAGGCCCCCATGGATCTGTGAAGGGGGGAGTGAGGTGAATTACAAAGGTTTTTCCCGCCAGGGAAAAGAAAACCCTACAAATTTTTCCTATTTAACCCCTCAAACCCTGGAAGGACGGAAAACTGGTGGCTGCAAGGGGAGTGGGGATCCCCAAAAAAGGGTTTCCCCCCGTGTATCGCGGAGTCCTTTCAGAGTCCCGGACGGGGGTGGGAGTTTACAGAGGACCAGGGGTATTCTCTGAACTGCCTGGCCCGGAAAATGTCATCCAAAATGACATTTTCCCGAGCCCGGCCCAAAAGGGGCGGGGAGACCATACAGGGTGCAGAAGCCCAGAGGCAACCATTTCGAAAAAGTGAGGAAAAAGCTAGCCCCGGGGGTAATAGAGAAGCCAAAGTGGGGGGTCCGCCCCCCGTGTTTTCCCTAACCCCGATGGTAGTTGCGTTTTTTTAAGATTCGCAAATTTTAAAAAGTCTCCAAATTCGATGGGCCTACCCCTGCCAAGGGTCGACGAGTGATCGAGAGGTTGGGGGCCCGGAGGTATATGACCACCTTAACCCCACCCAAAAGGGGATTGGGGGTTCCCCCCCAGATCAGGCCCAAAAAGGGGGAAAAAGGCATTTTTCCACCCCCGAGGGACACTTTCCCGTACCGTCCTTCCCTTGGTTTGCATGGGGGCCCGCGACCTTTCAGGGGTTAAAGGCATCATTGCGCCGCATAAAAATAGCAGGCATCCTGTGATTGGTGATCTACCCGCCCATTTGGGATTCGATTGGCTAAGGTGCAAGCAGTCCTAGACCATAGGGGGCCCCCGGTTAACCAACCCCCAAAAGTGCCAAAAGGGCTAAGGAGGCCGTACCTCGGGGGATAAATTGGCCGAGGGGTCTAAAACCCCCTTTTGACAGCCGAGGCCATTCAAAATTGGGGTCAATGTGCCCAAAAAACAGGTTGAGCCCTCCTTGCATTGCAGGTTATACAGGGGTTTTTTGCCCGGGTTTGCACAATAGCTGCCCTCTCAAGATTACCCCGGGAGAAAAAAACCCCAGTAAAGTGGAAACCGGAGGTGAGCAAGCCTTTCTGAAACTTAAGGGGTACTCTGTAAGAGACCCGTATGGTTACCCCGATTTTAGAAGGGAAATTATAGTACAAAGGATGCCTCAAGTGGGTTTAGGGGCAGTCCTGTCCCCAAAAGGGGTTATGGGAAAAGCCCCGTCGGGTACCCCACGGAAGCTGTCGGCCAGAAAAAACTACCATTGTTTGAGGGAATGCGGCTCGAAAAGGGGAAAAAGAGGCGCGAGGTATATCTGGTGGGGAGGCAATTTGGGGGTCACTGATCACTCCCCCTTGAAGGATGCCCAAAAAAAGGAAAAAGGAGGGTGACCCCCTGGTTCCCGCCTACAGGATTTTTAAATTCTTTTAGAAACCCTCCAGGGTCTCAACAACAAACGCAAGCATTTTCTGAGTACATGTTTGGGGCACAAGGTGCTCCCCCCAGGGTTGGCAAGGGGGGGGATTTAAGCGGGGAACGAGGGAAAGGGGGGGGAATGGGTGTAATCCGGCTGTCTGGCTGCCCTTTCAATGTCCAAAAAAATGCCCCCCGGTAAAAGGGAATTGGGGGAAAGAAAGGCCAAACTTCAAAAGGGGGCAAGTTTGACTGTCACATATGTTTTTAACAGGAATTTTTTAGTTGGTTTAGCCATTTCCTGGGTCGGCCTTTTTTGGGGGTGGCATAAGCGGGTGGGTGTCACTTCCCCTGATCCACCCGGGGTTACCCGGAGTTAAAAGTCATTGGGAATGAATGGTGGTTACACCCCCGGTACCTTTAAGCCCTTGGGGGGAGTTGCGGAAAACCCCAGCAGGGGGGAACTTGCAGATGTCAGTAACTGACCCTGTTGTTAGAGCCCGACGGGCAGGGGTTTTTTTTGTTTGGTTTGTGATGCTTGACATTTTTTTTTTTGGCTAAATAAAATAAGAAGCCGATTTTTTACCCGGAATAGGCTTGTCTTGCCCGAACCGGAAGTCAGATCCCCGAGCCCCTAAAGCTAAATAGGGATTGGGTGTTGAGGACAGAGACCCTGTTGTTTTTGGTACGTCCGGGCCCTTGTTGACAAAGTAAACTTTTTTATCGTCTTCAAAAAAATTTGGGGCTTAAGGTTTTTGGAGTTCACTGGGGGGGGGTTATTACCCATTTTGCATTGGACAAAAAAATTTGTTAAAGACTTTCTAGGGAGTTCCCCGTACAGGGAGCACTGTTTCTCATTTGTTCTATGGGGTTCCCATACAGTGGGGCTGTGTTCTCCTTCGTTCTTGAGAGTTCCCAGTACGAGGAGCGCTGTGTTCTCCATTGTTTATGGGAGTTCCCCTTACAGGGGGGCGCTGTGTTCTCTCCTTTTTCCAATGGGGGTTCCCAGTAAAGGGGAGCGCGTTTTGTCCCCTTATGGGAGTTCGGGAAGGGGGGGCTCTTTGTT
>JAODAL010028717.1:0-52859 GCA_025379985.1 Phyllomedusa bahiana | reverse complement strand
CTTTTTCCTGCACTTTTTAATGTGGGGGTCATGCAGGTTTGGGGCTCATGCTGCGTTCCAGGACTGGGATATTCAATGCCCAGTTCAAGAAAAATGATGGTTCAAATCATACTGCCTTCTGTCACTTTTTAATTTGTGGGTGATGCAGGTTTAAGGGTCATGCTGTGGTATAAGACAGGGATAGTGAATGGTCTGTGATTTTTTTTCTGTGGCTTTTATATAAGTGTGTTGCCTAAGATGTAGCACGTATCCATTTGACTGTTGTGGATTTTAATTCAAGCTTCTCCAGCCCTGTTTGGGTGTAAGAATGACTTTGTTGTTGCTCTCCCATTGACTTTAATGGTCATCGATCATAATCTACCATCGACCATCGACTATCTTGTCGTGAGGGTTCGACTACGACATGACCGATGTCGATAGCCAACGTAATCGCTCAACACTAATGATCAGGGATCAGCCTCCGCTTCAGCCTCCACCGTCGCCCGAGTACCACCAGCACCACCAGAGACCCATCCTACCCCTTCTCCTTCCGCCAGTTTGACGACCTGCACGCCGTACAGCGGCATGTCCAGCATCCAGCCTTCTGTCTACCAGGTTTGGGAGCAGAAGAAACACGTTAACCCAAACCATCCCAAAGCCAAAAGCCTGAATGTCGGCATTGCCAGGCTTTTGGCCTTGGAAATGTTGCCTTTCCGTCTGGTGGACACAGATGGGTTCCGCCACGTCATGGCCCTTGCCTGCCCCCAATACCAGATGCCGAGCAGGCATTTCTTTGCCAGAAAAGCCGTCCCTGCCCTGGCCAGCCATGTGTCATCTAAAATTTCAAGCACGTTGTCTGCATCTGCGTCTGGAAAAGTCCATCTGACCACCGATACATGGACTAGTAAGCACGGCCAAGGCCGCTATATCTCTGTGACAGCTTACTGGGTGAGCTGGGTGGAAGTCTCTGGTGGGACGGTGGCTCTCAGGCTCGGCGCACGCTCTTCAAAACCCCAGGTTGTTACGGGTTCTTTCCACCCAAAGGGCCTCTGGTGGCATCAGTGCCCCGAGAAACCAGGCCGTGTTGAAATTAACTGTCTTGGAGACCGTCAACACACAGGTCCCGGAGCTGTGGGGCTCTCCGCAAAGAGACCGAGCGCTCGCTGGGTGACAAGAAAATTGTGCAAGGCAAGGGTGGTGTGCGGGTAACGATCCAAATCTGCTGGCCGCCCTTAAGATCGGTAGGCTGGGCACATCCCTTGCCTGGCACATGTCATGAACCTTGTCGTCCAGAAATTTCTAAAGCGCTACCCAGGTCTGGAATGCCTGCTGAGGAAGGCTCAAGTCTGAGCTCACACTTCCGCCGTTCGCACCCTGCTTCGTCCCACCTGGTTGTGATGCAGCGTCAGCTCGGCCTCCCCGTCAACCATCTCATTTTTGACGTGGCAACACGTTGGAATTCCCCCTCCACATGCTCCAGAGATTGTGGCAGCAGAGCAATGCTATTACGCAGTACGAAGTGACTCATGGCCTGACAAGCAGCGGTGCGGACCTCGGGGTGTTAAGCCACCGAGAGTGGAGGCAGGTTAAAGAGCTTGCACCATCCTTGCCCGTTTTGAAGAAGCCACCAAAATTGGCAGTGCAGACAATGCCCTTGTCAGCATGAGCATTGTGGTGATCTTAGTTCTGGAACAATCGTTGGACACTCTGAAACATCAGGTTCCACCAGCGACGGAGGAGGAGACGGACACAGATGCCGACACGGAGCCTTTCTCTCCGTCGAATCCAGAAGGCCCGACAGTTTCACAATTTTATCGGTTTTCATTAGGCAGTGGTTCGGGGTCCAGGGCTAGTGCAAGGCGGCACCTCAGCTCTCAGGGTGCATCATCTTAGGCAATTCAGTGCTGTGTTGAAGCTGTGCCGGAGGAAGCGGAGGAGGAGGAGGAGGAGGTATTCCTGGACACCGACGTTACCGACGTTCCTGCCTTGGAAAGAGGTTGGTGCGAATTTGAGGCGGAGGAGGAAGATGAAGAAGATCAGTTTGCTAGTGCCCCTCGACCCAGAGGCTTGGGAAATCAAGGCTCCATCTCTCACATGAGTGCTTGGATGCTCCATTTCCTCCAACATGATCCTCGCAGTAAGGCCATCAAACTGAACAACAGTTACTGGGTGGCCACCCTCCTCGATCCCCGGTACAAAGCAAAACTCAGCACTTTCCTTCCACCCACCCAAAAAGAGAGTAAAATGCAAGAAGTGGAGACCGTGCTGATAGATCAACTGGTGACATCTGTTGCGTCTGCTTCACGTTCTTCAAATGTCACGGTGGAACGTCAGCAACGTCATAGCAGTAGAGTGCCAAGTAGCCGTAGCGGCAGCAGCAGCAGGCATTGTGGCAGAAGCCTAATGGGTGACCTCTGGCAATCTTTATTTACCACCTCACCAATGAATGTAATGCAGGGGACACATACAACACACAGAGACCGGTTTAAGATCATGGTGCACGACTATCTGCGTCTCAACACCGATGTTTTGGATATGTTCCGGACCCATAGACTTCTGGGTATCCAAAATGGATGAATGGCCCGAGCTCGCTCGCCACACATAGAGGTGTTGTCCTGCCAGCAGCCAGCGTCATATCTGAGCGTACCGTCAGCCCAGCTGGAGGAGTCATTACAGACAAAGCATCTGGCTTTCCACAGATAATGTGATTGTTTGACTTTAAATCAAGATGAATCAGGCATGGATGTCTGATGATGTTGTGGCCCCAATTGCCGAGTTCACCGATTAGTTGCCGGTCTACTTCACATTCCTCCTTCAAAAAGAAATGGTCCTCTTGAAAACTTTTTTTTAAAATGATCATTTCTTACTGCAATTTTTATTCTCAGTTCCCAAAAGATCATTTTGCTGGTTTTGCAGTGAGGAGACTATAAAGACACCATGGTTTCATGACAAAGCCGTATTCAATTTACTCACTTTACCTTTAGAATTTTTCGCATTGTCAGTGGCTTTGGGGTCATGTTGCTGTGAGATACAGCTATAATCATGGTCCTTTGGAACAGAAATGTGGCTTCTAAGTGGCATTTCTCCCTCACAATTTTTAACAGTGGCTGAGAAGTTATTTTTATAATTTTTTGGGTCATGCTGCTTTGAAATGCAGCAATACTACAGGTCCTATTATAAAAAAAAATATGGTTTCTACCAGACATTTGTTCTTCACAATTGTCAAGAGTGGCTCAAGGGTCATGTTTTGAATTTTTGGGGGCATGTTGCTGTGAAATGCAGCTATACTACAGGTCCTATTGTAAAAAATGTGGTTTCTAACAGACATTTGTTCTTCACAATTGTCAAGAGTGGCTCAAGGGTGATGGTGCTGTCAAAAACAGGAATAGATAGGACACTGTTAATGGACACATTTTGCAAAATGACTTGTTTTTTCAAGATCTTTAACATAGCTAGCAATCCCTGTAGTGAGACAACCCATTTAATACAATTAAAAAAAAAGAGAAACCAAGACGTGGTGGTATTCCATCCTAAAAATGGTGGTTCAAAGACTCCTTTTTCGGTCACTTTTTAATCTGTGGGTCAGACAGGTTTTGGGATCATGCTGCGGTCCAGGACAGGCATAGTCAATGTCCAGTTCAACTAAAATGGTGGTTCAAACACTCCTTTTTCTGGCACTTTTTAATCTGTGGGTCAGGTAGATTTAAGGGTCATGCTGCCATCCAGGACAGGCATAGTCAATGTCCTGTTCAACTAAAATGGTGGTTCAAAGACTCCTTTTTCTGGCACTTTTTAATCTGTGGGTCAGACAGGTTTTGGGGTCATGCTGCGGTCCAGGACAGGTATAGTCAATGTCCAGTTCAACTAAAATGGTGGTTCAAAGACTCCTTTTTCCAGCACTTTTTAATCTGTGGGTCAGACAGGTTTAATGGTCATACTGTGGTCCAGGACAGGTATTGTCAATGTCCAGTCAAACTAAAATGGTGGTTAAAAGACTGCTTTTTCCGGCATTTTTTAAATCTGGGGGTCATGCAGGCTCGGGGCTCATGCTTTGGCCCAGGACATGGATAATCAATGTCCAGTTCAAGTAAAATGGTAGTTCAAATCATACTGCCTTCTGGCACTTTTTAATTTTTGTGTCATGCAGGTTTAAGGGTCATGCTGTGGTACAAGACAGGGATAGTGAATGGTCTGTGACTTTTTTTCTGTGACTTTTATAACCTAATTGTGTTGCCTAAGATGTAGCACGTATCCAGTTTACTGTTGTGGATGTTAATTCCAGCTTCTCCAGCCCTGTTTGGGTGTAAGAATAAAGGTGTTGTTCCTCTCCCATAGACTTTAATGGTCATCGGCGATAATTTATTATCGACTATCAGAAATCGTCTTGATAATTGACGATATCGACTATCGATTCGATAATGATAGTTGACACAATCACTTATCACTATTGTCCTTGCTTCCTACTTTCGATGTTGGCAGCTTATAGCTCATGAAGGAAGTCACAAGTTGTGAACTGGCTTGGTGGGTATATAGGATGTGAGATAGGCTGCCTGCACACATTTCCCTTATTGCTGTCATGAATAAAATGAGCAATTTATCAGAGTTGCAAAAAGAAAAGATTATTGACTATTTTTGGACAAGGGTGGCAGTGTTTCTGAAGCTGCACAGTTTCTTAAATGTTCATGTGCTTCTGAGTGAAAGTGTATCGTGAGTATAGAAATGTGGAGCTCCATGTGTTGTTGAGAGGTAAACATCAACTACTAAGTTATGCAACAGTGGACTGACACGCTACAGTGGAGTAGTTCACTACCAAAATGAACCAAGGGGCTAACAGACTCATATCTAAAACAACAGTTCAACAAATCCTACTGTATATGGAGCTCTGAAGCAGATGAATGGTCACTGTACTTTTGGCATCAGCGGAAAAGGTTTCAATTTTCACAACAGTATCTGATTTGTGTGATGTACAGGATTAACCCTCTACAAGTCAGGTTGATCCTTTGTGTACATTACAGCTGCACTATGATTTAAAGTTATGATACACTAGTAGTAATAACACAACAGAGACCAATTTTATATATGGATTGGCGGTCCCCAGATGTATATAGTTATAGGATTCACTTTGCTGTGATTTTTTTGAGATTTGTGTTTAATCCTATCATAAAATTTTACTTATTATTATCCTTAAAAAACAACGAAAATACTCCCACTAGAATTTTAATTTTTAAGGATATTAATAAAAGTTAAATTTTATGATACGAATCACTTTTTTGCTGTGATTTTTACAGTAGTGTTAATACAGTAGTATTGCACTGTGATAATGATGATGATGGCATGTGTTAATGACCTTTGAATGAACTTCTTATTTTATTATGTCTATGGAATGCTGAGTTAAGTGCACTACAAGAATCTGCAAAATCCCTGTGAGTGAACTGTTTAGTCTGTGTAAAAGCTCCCGTTCGCAGCAGAGAGGAGAGGTTGCTATGGTTACTGTGAGGGAGGGGTATAGGTGAGGGAGAGGTGATACATTGGCCTTAGTGTAATTAGTGTTGATTGTTGTTCAGTTCACTGCATGTCTCTAGTTCTAAAGCGATAAGTCTGAGACAGGATGTAGGGTGTTACTTGATACCCTATAAGCCTGGGTACTGCAGCTGTCAGGCCCAGCACTATTTCCCAGCCACAGATTTAATTGAATATGGACTTTAAGAAATCTTTGGAGAGAAGCTGCGGCTAGATAGTAAGGAGTCGTCCATCATTGAGAGGCAGTACAAAAGTCCTGCCCAGATGATGTCCAGAATGTTGCCTCTGGCCTGGCTCATCAACTTACATCCAGTTCTCGTGGGGTGAGGAAATTCTTTGCAGTCGAAGCTGGAACAAAGAAAGTAGTGGATCGCTGGTTCTCCTGCAGTTATGCTCTGTTTAACTCCTTGTCGTCTAAGCTGGGATTCCCAAGGACTTTATTGGGGATTTAAAGGGAGGATATCCTGCTGCTGGTGCGACCTAAAGTTGAGAAAGGACTGTAACTGATGCAGAAAGGAATTCTGTGTTAACCATATTGCTGAAAAATAAAAGGACACGTCACTTAACATTAACAATTCATTTGCTCTCATACTTCCTGCACCTAACACCAAGGGCACCTTAACCCCTTAATGACCGCCCACTGACTTTTGACGTCGGCTGGTGCAGGACGTTCGTCTACAGTAAACGTCTTTTGGCGTCGCTGCAGACATCGGAGTTTGCGGCACCCGTTGCCGCAGCTGATCCTAGCGCAACTATGGCGCCGCAAACTTCGATGTCTGCAGCCAAGCCAAAAAACGTTTACTGTAGACGAACAACCAGCACCAGCCGACGGCAAAAGACAGTGGGCAGTCATTAAGGGGTTAAGGCAACATCACACAACAACAGGGGAGTATACTACAACCACCATCAGAGAGTGTGCCCCAGGGGAAGTAATGCCATCTTCCTACAGGAAGCTGCAGGTCCCCCTCTTTACCATAATGCATCCCAGAGTGGCATGAGAGGTATAGTGAGTGATGCCACCATGACAAGGGGAAAGCACGAGTACTCCCATCCTCTCCTCTGCGAGCAACCTGGCCGTATGTTACATTTGGATCTCTGCTGATTGGCAGAGGGTTGTCTTCTCAGATGAGTCACATTTTCTGCTTCTCACGAACAGATGGATGCTGGTGTGTCAGGCAACATATATCAGAGAAATAAACACTCTGCAACCCCTGCTGGAAGAGCACAAGCTAGTGGTGTTAGTGTTATGGTATGGGAATGTTTTCATGGCATTCTTTTGGCTCACTAATGCATTAAGAGGGCACTCTCAAGGATTTGGGTATGAATCCATCCTTAAAGGGAACCTGTCACATAGGTTATGCCCCCCCCCCCCTTGCTAAAACCACAGCATTCTGTAAGATGCAGTGGTTTTACAGCATTTAATGCTCAAATCTTATTCATTAACAGGTGGTAGTCCCACCCACCAAAGGCTAGCCCCGCCCACCCGGCAGTTATTCACAGGTTTCTACCTAACAAAAGTAATAGGTTTTTCAGTTGATGTGGGCAGGGCTAGCCTCAGATGGGTGGGGTTTGAAAAAAACTGACTCTTTTCATGACTCTTTTCTGGCTGAAAACTGCAGATTTGAACACTAAATACTCGAAAACTACAGAATCTTACAGAATAAGGGACACAGTGCTGGAAAGAGCAGGTCTGACACTAGCTTGTACTGTCCTCAGCACGGGGGGCATAATCTATGGGACAGGTTCTCTTTAAAGATCACGTACACCCATACATGCTATTTGTTTTCCCTGGGATGGATGGGATCTTCCAGCAAGACAGTGTAATGTATGACACAGCTAGAAATGGCTGGCATTGATTGGAATAGCCAATCTTGTCATAGTATGCCTTGCAAATACTGGACACATGACTTGCCTAAATAGGACTCTTTCTGATGTAGATGGGTTTTCTGAGTTGACCTCTGTAGATACTAGATCATGTGGATGGCCAGGTGCATGTGTATTGCATGACAGCACCTCCACAATCACACCTACATCCATATAAGACGTTTTCTGGGCTTACAATGATGCTGGCACCATTTCCTATAATCTGGCAGCCAGGAAAATTACTATCCCTTCTGCCCAGCAAATCTGCCAAGATATAGTGGCAAGACTGTGTATTGTGGCCCTCAGCCTAATAAAGATTGGTATGTGAGCATGGGGCACACATACACCGTATATACACATTACAGAACATATATAATCAATAAGTGTAATAAAATGTTTAATAACACTTCCTTTAAAGGGATATGCCATCTTTAAAATAGGCAAAGGAATAACAACACATTATGTTGATTTTCTAATAAGCAATGAAAAGAATATCAGCAAGTGGCATAACAAAATGTAACAGCAATATCAAGACACACATTTTTTAAATTCAGTTAAAAAGCTGGTACAGTCCCATTCAGGGAAGTACCTAAAAGTCATAGGGCCCCAGAGCAAAATACAATTGCCCCCCACCATCTAATGACAGGGAACTAAAATAGAAGCATGATGAGCAATAATAAATGTTATAATTATTAGCACCATTTATCAGAGAACCTACATTGTAGTGCTATATAGCACAATGCCACCAACTTCTTATTTCCCACAAAAGGTACATAGTTCTTGGACCTGGATGGGACTAAAGTTATGCCCATGGTCCCATTAATCAGACAGATTTATGTGCATTGTAAGGGATGGCAGAGGAGTAGGCTCACAGTGATTGGTTGTATAAAGAGAGGTGAATGACTGGGCTAACCTTTGACATGGAGATGTGCCTTAGAAAATATGACTTGCAAAAGTAGTTTCTGTAAAAAAGTAAAGGCAAAATAAAATAGAAGCAAAGAAAAGATAAGAGGCATACTCATAGGGTGTTCCATAGGGTGGGAGGTAGATGGGTTCTACAAAGTAAGTATTCAGTAGTAAGGTTAGATTTTATGTATTTGTACCAGTTGTGTATATCTCTGTGTGTATTGCTTTCGGTAAAATATTATGTGGAGATGCACTATGTGGCGGTTTCTGAAGTGATATAGCATTATATAAAACGATCTTTATAATTTTATGTATTATTTAGTAGTGCAGTATACTGGCTACATAGTGGTGTCTTAGGCAATAAATTCAATACTAGCTGGTATGTAAATAATACTGTATCTTACGCAGAATAGATGTTAATTTGTAATCAGCATTTGAAAACTATATTTTGCATTTTGTTGTTTTTAAGAATTCTAAGACCCTTTGAAGATCCATGTCTTGTGTGTATAAAAAGTCGATGTATTTTCAGTTTGTTGTATAACATCAGTCTGAAGAAGAGAGCTAGTCCTCTCGAAAGCTCACTATCAAATATACTCAGTTAGCCTCTAAAAGGTATCGCCTGATTTCTTCACTATTCTACTACTTTCTATGGCTAACACGGTACAACATTATACTACTAGCAACTTGGAAGATACCACAATGTACCGCTCAAGAATGGAACTGAAAAACCGGCTGAAGAAACTTGCACAACTTAACAGCGACATCTTCTTCTTAACAAAATGCAAAAAGGAAAGACTCATCCCAAAGGCTTCACTCTGCATAACCCAACCGGCACACCTACAACAGCCGATATGCAGAAAACAATATGTATTCGGACATCTGAGAGGCTGCGGAACAATATGATAAAAATTTCCTATAACAACAAGAGAAAAAACACAGGAAAAGATACAGGCCCTAAAGACATCACTGGAGAATTACACAGAGGAGATGAAGGCCAAATACCCACACATACTACCGGAAAACTGCAGGACATGCTCATCAAGAACAAAAGAAAAAAGCTCCAGAGACTGAGGCAGAAAGGCTTCATCACTACAACTACAAGTACCAGCCAGCTCAGCAGACCTGTGTGGTGAACCTTTCCTCCTATGAGCCAAACAAACATGAAATTGCAGTTATCTCCAAAGGTCTCTCCTTCTGCCCCTCAGCACTCACTGACCATGACAAACTCTGCAATGATATGGAGGAGTTCTTCAGAAAATGAGATTGAGGGAATACTTCTATGGAAAAGACCTACCATACAGCAGGGACTCTGAGACAGAACAGCAAATAACGAAACCAACCAAAAAATCTACCTGGACCCACGGCTGGAACTAATGCAGCACTGGATAAAAACATTGACTGTTTCAGAAGCAAGGTAAAATCTGAAATCCTGGAGAAACAAAAGAAACAAGTACACAACCTAACCCTGCAGGAACAGAAGGCTATTGCTTCACTGAAAGAAAATCAGGATATAATTATAAAACCTGCTGACAAAGGGGGCACAATAGTCCATGATGAACATCTCTGACTATATCCAGAAGCGAACAAACAACTGTCAAATCCCATCCACTACTGCAAACTTGGAAATGATCCCACAGAGGCCTATATGAAACAACTAAAGAATATGATAAAAAAGTTTCCAATTCAGGTCCGGAAGCAGGTGGAATTGCTTATCCCAGAGGATCCCAAGCCGGGCTGCTTCTATATGCTCCCCAAGATCCATAAAGATGGCAACCCTGGGAGGCCTATCATTTCGGGCATTGGGACACTGACAGAGAATATCTCAGGTTGGGGTGAAAATCTCCTAAAACCCCTGGTCAAAGATACTCCAAGCTACATCCAGGACACAACAGACCTTCTTAACAAACTCAATGCCCTCGGTCCACTTCCTGAGGGCACCATTTTGGCCACCATGGATGTAGAATCCTTGTATACAAACATTCCCCACAAGGATGGAGTTGCAGCATGTCAGGTGCACCTAGAGAAACAAGACCTCCCAACGAAACCAGTCACACAGCTCATCCAGTTCATACTCAGCCACAACTATTTTACTTTTGGAGAAGACCTGTATCTACAGCAAATGGGAACTTCCATGGGGTCCAGATGTGCGCCCCAATATGCAAATCTCTTTATGGCGGCACTGGAAGGAGCATATTTATCAACATGCAACACCAAACCCATGATGTACCTCCGTTATATTGATGATATCATTGTCATCTAGACTGCGGGAGAGGAGGCCCTAATTCAATTTCATAATGACTTCAATAACTTTCACCCCACCATTTAACCTTAAATTTACCTATTCAGAGAGCAAAATCCACTTTCTGGATACTACAATACACATCAAAGACCACCGGCTACTCACATCAGTATACCACAAACCGACAGACAGAACGGCCTACCTCAGGAATGACAGCTTCCACCCCAAGCACACAAAACAGTCTATTATATACAGCCAGGGCTATACGGTACAATCGTATTTGCTCCGACAAAGCAGACCTGGACAAGCACCTCTGGATCTGAGGACAAAATTTCTCAAACTTGGATACAGACCAAAATTGACTGACAACCAAATCAGCAAAGCGGCCGCCATCAAACAGAGACAGTCTGCTCACATACAAGAGACCCAGAAGGAAGATCGAGTGCCCCTTGTTGTCACCTACAACCCACAGCTGGAGATCCTACGAAAGATTGCCAAGGAACTTCAACCTGTGCTACATAGGGACAACAGACTCAAAGACATATTCCCAGTCCCCCCTCTCCTCTCCTTTCGGCAACCACCAAACCTGCGGCGCATTATTGTCTGGAGCGCTCTGAAGGCCCCAACTGAAAATGGCACCTCACCCTGCCTGCAGAACAGGTGCAAGACCTGCAGGCACATCCACACTGCTGACAGTGTACCTGTCCCACAGTCCCAGCAGGTGCACAGAATTAGGGGGACATTTTCCTGCAGGTCTAGCAATGTGGTGTATCTGATTATGTGTATGCAATGTCCTGCCACAGGCCTCTATGTGGGGGAAACAGGGCAGAGACTCAGCCAGCGTATGAATTCACACAGATTCACCATTAACAACAACAGAACTGATCTGCCAGTGGCCGCACATTTCTCTGGAGAAAATCATTCCATGGAAGATTTCCAGGTAACGGTCTTAATGGGAGATTTTAAGACTCAAAGGGAGAGGAAGGAATGGGAATATAAATTAATGCAAAAATTTAAAACTCTGCAAAATGGGTTAAATATTCATGCCAGCTTCATGTCAAGCTAGGTGTGAACTGTGAGTGCAACAAATCTCCCCTGATTGCACATAGATAAGAGAAATAATTACTGATCACTCCCGTCACGCCTCACAAGTTTCCAGACTGTTTAATTCTTGACAGGTTGTAAATAACTGCTGTACCTATATTTTGCATTTTGTTGTTTTTAAGAATTCTAAGACCCTTTGAAGATCCATGTCTTGTGTGTATAAAAAGTCGGTGTATTTTCAGTTTGTTGTATAACATCAGTCTGAAGAAGAGAGCTAGTCCTCTCGAAAGCTCACTATCAAATATACTCAGTTAGCCTCTAAAAGGTATCGCCTGATTTCTTCACTATTCTACTACTTTCTATGGCTAACACGGTACAACATTATACTATTTGAAAACTATAGCATTTGTTTTCTCTCCTTGAAGCACTGCATTATAATGTTCTGAACTAGCGCACAGTGTAGGTACTGGTTTAAAAAATTGACAATCCTTTTATTTGATGCACATATAGTTTTAGAAAAATTACCAGATAATCCCATATATGCTTGAAAACGTAGTGTCTGTGACAGGGTTCAGCGCCAGTATATTCCAACTCCTACTGACAAAAGGTACCTGAAAAGTGCATCCCTAGCTTACCAAATTGCACAAAGAGTTTCTTCTCCACTGCTGAGGTTGAGAACGTACATGGAATGGCATCAAGACCATTATTAACACGTTTCAAATGTTGTGCCTTTTTTACCACAACCATGTAAGGTAAGTGCTTTAGAAATCACCATATTTTTTGGACTATAAGACACGGGACCATAAGACGCATCTAGGTTTTAGAGGAGGAAATTAGGGGGAAAAAATCTGAAGCAAAAAGTGTAGGCTGAAGTTTAGTCATTGGTACCATTTTAGGATACAGTAGATGCGACTTTTTTATCACTTTTTATTCCAATTTTACGTTTGGAATTTTTTTCTTCTATGGTGTACAGCGTATGGGATAAATGATATTATATTTTAATAGATTGAACTTTTATGGACGTGGCAATAACATTAATGTGAAACTTTTTTTATTATTTGTAAAACGGGGTGATTTAAACTTTTAATATTTCTTTTTTAAACTTTTTTTTTTTTAATTTAAATCTTATTACCCATATGGTGCTTGAACACAAGGGGGCAAAATCCCTTGTTCTACATACAGTAGTACAATAGTACTGCTGTATATAGGATTTTCACTTATTACCTATTACACCCTGCCCCCCTGAGTGCATTCAAACTATGAGACGCTTCCCTTTTTTACCTCTCAATTTGGGGGAGAAAAAGAGTGTCTTTTAGTCCGAAAAATATGGTATGTCATTTGTATCTCATTTACAAAACCTACTACACAAGGAGAGTGCCTCTTTTGTTTCTATTTACTATCTCCATAGAAAAATACACATTGAACAATAACATATATCCTAATTATACAATGTATTGTTTTATTCTGATCTCAAAGTACTTAAAAGGGTAATTCTGTCTCATTGATTAGCTTTAAACATGTAGGTAAATGTAAATACAAACTATTATCATATACATTGCTTTTTTTATTTTGCTTCTCTTCAGAGTTAGAAGCAGATTTTATCTCCTACTTTTGCAGATAAGACTAGGGACCTGTCTCTGCTGTTACAGGCTGAAGCAGTGGTCAGAATGATGACTCACTCCCTGCTCTGCACCTTATCTTCTCAGTAAATAATGTGTTAATGTGCAAGAAGTAAGCAGAAGACCGGCAGAGAGCTAGACCTAAATAGTAAGTTTTCTGCCGGACTCTGGCAGATCTTACAACATGTTCCTAAAACCGCCAGCTTGGAAAACCGACCAGAAAAAAAAAGACCTGTGTAAACTACAGTTCATTTTTTGTATTGAAGTCTATATGAAAAGTTCTCAGATTTTCAGAGGTTTCTAAATACTAAAAACCACCTAAAACCTGACGAAAAACCTGTGCTGTGTAAACATAGCCTTAGGACAGCACAACACTGGATGTGAGGTGAGGAGAGAGGTGAGAATATGTGTTTTTATGTCAAAAAGGAACTAGTGGAATAAAATAATTTTAAAAGTAATAAATAACCGGACAACCCCTTTATAATCTTGATTTCCAAGAATGGCTAATTCAATTAATTAATCTTTAAAATGGCTTAAGTTTTGCATGTTCCATCTCACAAACAGTTAGATTCCCTTCATATTGTATATGCCACCTAGCGATTGATGAGAGGGAGGTGAACAGGAATTAAGGGATATACAGATGAAACAAAGTGACAGTTTGACAAGGCCCTATGATAAGTGCTTTCAGCAAGTAAATATTAGTCATGATGTATTTATAAAAATGTTCAATTTAACCCTTTGAATAAGTCCTAAAGTGTTGTATTTTTCCACTGAAAATGTGCTGCAAAGTCCATGCGTTAAACAAACATTGTTCTGTGGACTGACCATGTATTTGTCACCTGCCACACTGCAAGGGGTGAAATTTGCAGTGAAAACGCAAATCAGAAATTAAAGTGCTGCAGATTTTAAAAACCGCACCCCAGCTGAAATTCTGTTTCTGCAGAAGGTTTCTGCAGCATGTGGGTGAGACTTCTAAAATCTCATACCGTTACCTGCTACTATATATACAAGTAAAACCCAAAGCATTTACTACACATGTGAATTTACCGCTATGGTTTTTAAATGCCTGCACCTGCCAGTTTTACCTTGGTTGGTTATAAAAATAAAAAAAAAAGAGGAGGAGGGCATTTAATTTTCTTTTATCATTTACTTAAAGAAAAAAGTAATTTAAAATAAATGACATAGAGTCTCCCCCTTTTTCATAATTGTCCATGGTAAAACCAGCCTGATACTATCAGGATGGGAAGGTTCATGGATATTAGATCCTTCCCAACCTAAAATAACCAGCCTGCAGCCACTCCAAAGCAGATTATCATATTAGAGGGGCCACTTCTGACGATAAAGCAGTTCTTCCTAGCAGCCCTGGTACATTGTGTTCCGATGTAATAGTTAGAGGGTGTTAGTTTCAGCCCTGGGTGACGAGAAACACTGATGGCTGAAACCAAGCCCCAACAATAGTAATGGAAAGGCATCTGTCAAACACCTTCATTTCTCACACTGGAAAAAAACCATTAAAAAAGCCACAGACACAACTGAAAGCAATCACTTTATTTATATAAACACTCCCTGACACCACTCCCTGACCATTTTATCAAGGTAATGGATCCAACGCTTGTCCAAAGTAGTTAAATGAATCCATTATAGTCCAAAAGGGAAGCCTGTAAAAAAACACTACACTAACATATAATTGGCTGGATAGACTATCCAGCCCCCAGGATAGCTGGGTGACACACCATCCACCATAGCAACCTGTTTTCCTTTCATAGCCTGCTGTGGCAGATAAGGGTGGCACCCAGATTTCCTGGATACTGAATAGGCTATCCAGCACTCAGGAAAGCTGGGTGACATCCCCTACAGCAGGCACCCAGAAAAATAGTTACCTGCTTTGGGGAATGGGACATTCCTGGTGCCAGTAATATGAAAGCAGCCAACAGTTGTCAGCTGTGGATGCTTGCTAACTCTCCTAGTAGTAGACCTACAAACAATTGAAAAGACTGGATAGACCCAGGGATCTAGGGCATGTGCCCAGGATGCTCAGAACATACCTTGGGTCGCCTATGTCTACCGATGGAAGCCGGGCCTGTCCTACGGGATCTGAGCAAGTTGGATGGTATGAAAACCTCATAACCCACCTCACCTGTCACCTCTGAAAGCCCCCAAAAACCACCATCTCTACCTCCTTCCCCAACTCTAACGTCCCCACACCGCTACCATCTCTACCCCCACACTAAACTCACCTCCCCCCACCACTCTAAATCCCTCCTTCCTACACAACCTCTTTCTCCCTTACTCTAACCCCCTCTCATTCCCACGCTCCTTATTACAGTCAGTGTAACACAGGAAACGCAGCTGCATTGGGGGAGGCTGGAGTCTTTTCTCCCCCACTGGTACTTCATTCACCTCCCATACCCACACAAATTTACCCTTTCCCTCCTATACAGTTAAAAAAATAAAGTAAAAAAAAAAGCGATGTGAACGGAGCGGGCTCAGCTCCTGACACATAATTGCACCGCCCTATCAATAGTAGGGGCCCAGAGATGCTCCCTCTGCCTACCTGTCCTCACAATTCTGCTTTCATCTTTAAATTAAGATATAATTTTAATAAGAGTAAAAAATAATTTTTGTAGTAATACTGGATAGACCAAATAAAATCCAAACTGAATCCCGTCAAATTGTCCATACAATCAAGTTTGCAAGGTTTGTATTTGCATTTTATGAATATATAGTTCAATAACCATATTGCTGAAATGTGTAAATAATTTATTAATATAGGTGCTTAGAGATCCACAATATTTGAAATAACAAAGTTTAATTACTGAAGGAACAGAACACAGAGGCTCTTTTACTTTCAAATGTAAAGTTTTATAAAAAATTAAAAACAAAAAACATATAAAATGTTAGTCTGACCCAAGAAAAGCAAGAGATGTATAACATTACATAACAAAAGTTCAAGAAGTGTAGATTACACATACCACTTGTGTTGTGCCACAAGTATATATATATATTATATACATATATATTCTCATATTAACGAGAACTAAATGTAGAAAAAATCCCAATGATTCAGTGTTGCCAGTAAACATTTAAAGAGATCCTGTCACATAGATAATCCCCCTCTTGCTGCGGACAGCACAAGCTAGTGACAGACCTGCTGTTCCCAGCACTGTGTCCCTTATTCTGTAAGATGCTGTAGTTTTCGTGTATTTAATGCTCAAATCTGCAGTTTTCAGCCAGAAGAGTCATTCGAAGAGTCAGTTTTGTTCATACCCCGCCCACCTGAGGCTAGCCCCACCCACCTTAACTGATAAACCTATTACTTTGAATAGGTTGAAACATGTGAATAACTGTCAGTGGGTGGGACTAGCCTTTGGTGGGCGGGGCTAATACTTACTCATGAATAAGATTTGAGGGGTAAATGCTCTAAAACTGCTGCATCTTACAAGATAAGGGACACAGTACTGGGAACAGCATGTCTGACACTAGCTTGTACTGCCCTCAGCAAGGGGGGCATAACCTATGTGACAGGTTCCCTTTAAGATTAATCTGAAATGGGACCAGTGCAGGTAAATAAGGAAAAAAGTTATGCTGTATTTCTCTACCTGTCCTCTTGCCCCTCTTCTCTTCAAGGTTCTTTCCCCACCACACAAGAGACGCTCATTCTGCATTGTAAGTGAATGGAGCACTGTCCTCTTTTGTGAATTGGGATGAGAACTCGGAAGTGAAGAGGAGCAGTGGTGAGGGACAGGTAGGTAAGTATTTTTTCCCTACTTTGACCCCATTTCTGATGAATGTTTTCCGGTTTGGAACCACAGAATTGACAAATGCCATGATTAGGTACATGCAGTGGCGTAGCTACAGGGGTCGCAGTGGTCGCAAGTGCAACCGGGCCCCTGAGCTAAGGGGGCCCCGCTGGCCCCTCTCGCCACACTCCTGCAGCTGCTCGTATCATTGAGACCCAGCAATACGGAACATTATAACGAGAGCCCCAGGCACTTCGGTATGCAAGAGACACAGTGCGGGGGTGGAGCGCACAGGGGCTGTCAGCCGCCTCAGTGCTGTGAGGGGGAGGGGGCCAGTCAGGGCGGGGAACAAGCCATTTTGGTCCCCCTAGGCACATGAGGCAAATGGTGCCCCCACCCTGTCGCACACATGCACGCACGTATGTTGCGAACCCCCGTGTTTTAGCTCGTTTTGTTCGCGGTACTTCTAAACACCCAGCTCTTGTGGGGCGCATAGGAGTGGCGAAAGCACCGTGTAAAATTAGACTTAACGGGGGGGGATGGGGGTTGCTGCCAACTAATTTATAGTTGACTGGGGATCCCCCCCTGCGTCATGGCCCGAGCAGTGTCATATGACGCTATTTGATGCAGATTTTCTTAAAGCCCCCCAATTCTTTGAGGGAGCAGGAAAGAACCCCGCATTTGGGGGGAAGTTAGAAAGTATGACAACTATTAAACTCATCATACAGAAAAAGGACAATAACACAGGTTTACAAAATTTTATCGATTTGGGGTAACTCCTAGACTGTGAAACCTTTCTAACTAGGTTGGCGTTTACGTTGGTTATCGACATCGGTGATGGTCATGTCCCATATCGACAGATATTTGTGCGAAGATAGAGATCCCGATGCCCTTTAAAGCTAGGGGAGCGCAACAACCCCTTCTTCTTACACCCAAAACAGGCTGGAGAACGGGAATTAAAACCAAAACGTCAATGGTACGTGTTTCATCTTAGGAAAACACTTGGGTATAAAAGCCACAGAAAAAAAATCACAGACCATTCATATCCCTTCTTTTCCCACAGCAGACCTTTAAACCTGCATCACCCACAAATTAAAAATCCCAGAAGGCGAAAAATTTAAACCATCTTTTTTTCTTGAACTGGACATTGACTATCCCTGTCCGGGAAACCCAGCTTACCCCAAACCTGCATGCCCCAATTTAAAAAAAGTGCCGGAAAAAGGAGTCTTTCAACCACCTTTTTAGTTCCTGGACATTGACTATCCCGCCCGGGGCCACAGAAATGACCCCCAAACCTGCATGACCCCCAGATTAAAAAGTCCCGAAAAAGGGAGTTTTTGAAAACTTTTTATTTTCAACGGACATTGAATATCCCTTCCGGGGCCACAGCATGAGCCCCAAACCTGCATACACCAATTAAAAAGGGCCCGGAAAAAAGAGTTTCAACCACCATTTTATTTTTCAGGGACTTACTGTCCCTTCCCTGGGAACGTTTCCCCCTCCGTTGACCCGGACCAATTGGCTTCACGAAATAGGTTTACGCTCCGTTCCCCCGGGTGCCCTTTTTCTTGGCATTCTTTTTTCATTTTATCAACGTGCTGGGGGAAAATTGTTCTGTATTTTATTCCTGCCCGGCCCCATACTCCATGCCTCGAATAACCTACATCGGGTCAAGTTTTCCTGTACCTCCCTTGCCCTTTTTTTTCCCATATTTTGACATGCAATTTTTATATTTTAAATTTTAAGAAAAACTTTTTTAAAATAGGAGGGAAATCCCACCATGTCTTTGTTTCTTTTTTTTTAAATTGTTTTAAAAGGGGGTTGTCTCAATACGGATTGATAGCTATTTAAAGATCTGCAAAAACAAGTCATTTTGCAATATGTGTCCATTAACATGTCCTCCCTATTCCTGTTTTGACAGCACCATCACCCTTAGCCACTCTGACAATTGTGAGAACAAATGTCTTTTAGAAACAACTTTTTTACAATAGGCCCTGTAGTCTACTGCGTGTAAGCAAAATCCCCCCAAAAAATTCAAAGCTGCCCCTTTGGACCCCACTTTGGAAATTGTAAAACAAATGTCCTTTTTTAGAAAAAAAAAATTTTTTTATAAAGGACCTGTAGTATAGCTGCACGTCACGAAAAATTTCCCCCCAAAAATTAAAAGCGACCCTTACCATTTGGACAATTGTAAAGAACAAATGTCTTTTTAAAAAACAATATTTATTATAATAGGACCTGTAGTAATCCCATGTCACAGCAAAATGCCCCCAAAATTAAAAGCAGACCCCTGAGCCACTTTGGACAATTGTAAAAGAACAAATTCTTTAAAACAAAATTTTTTTATAATGGGACCTGTAGTATAGCGTTCACAGCAAAATGCCCCCAAAAATTAAAAGCTACCCTTGACCCACTTTGGAAATTGTGAAAACAAATGTCTGTTAGAAAAAAAAACTTTTTTTTTAAATAGGACCTTAGTATAGCTGCATTCCCACAGCAAAATCCCCCCAAAAATTAAAAGCATGCCCTTGAGCCCTTGGACAATTGTAAAAACAAATGTCTGTTGAAACAAAAAATTTTTTTTATAATGGGACCTGTATTAGCTGCTTCCCAAGAAATGCCCCCAAAAATTAAAAAGCATGACCCTTGAGCCATTTTTGGGACAATTGGAAGAACAAAGTCTTTTTGAAACAACATTTTTTAAATAGGACCTTAGTATTGCTGCTTTTCAAAGCAGCATACCCAAAAAAATTAAAATATGACTTCCCCCTTTTAAAAAATTGTGAGGGAAAAAACCCATTTAGAAGCCAATTTCGTTCCAAAGACCTGAAATTGCGTATCCCCACAGCAAATGCCCCCCAAAAAATTATAATATGACTTCTCGGCCACATTAAAAATTTGAGGGAGAAATGCCTAACCCACTTTTCTTTTCCAAAGGACCATTTATTCTGTACTCACAGCAACATGACCCAAAAAATTAAATATGCTTCTACCACTTTTAAAAAATTGTGATGGAAAAAATTTCCACTTAGAAGCCACATTCTTTTCCAAAGGGCCCATAATCACAGCAACATGACCTCAAAACCATTGACAATGCGAAAACTTCAAAAGAAAAATGAGAAAAGGGGAATAGGTGTTGTAGAAACCTTGCGTCTTTTACAGTCTCCTCACAAAAAACCACAAAGAAACTGTTGGGAAAAAGAATAAAAATTGCAGTAAAAATGATTTTTTTAAAAAAAAAGTTTTCAAGAGGACCATTTCTTTTTTGAAGGGAATGTGAATAGACCGGCAACTAATGGGTGATCTGGGGCAAGGGGGCCCCACAACATCTCAGACACCCATGCCTGATTCTTCTTGATGAAAGTCAAACGACCCACTTACTGTGAAAGCCGGATGCTTTTGCTTAATGAATCCCCCAGCTGTGCTGAAGGTCCGCTTATGACCGGCTGCTGGGAGACAACCCCTCTATGGCGTGGGACGACTGGCCTTCCCTTTTGGATACCCAAATCTATTGGGGTCCGGAACACATACAAAAACTTTGGGTTTTTTGAACGCGTTTAGCGGCACCAGACTTAAACTGGTCTGTGTGTTGGATTTCCCCTGCATTGCATGCATTGGTGAGGGGTAAAAAAGATTGCCAGAGGCCCCATTAGGCTTCTGCCACCTTGCCTGCTGCGCGCTACCACTACGGTATTTGGCACTTAGCTGTCACTCGCTGATTGTTCCCCTGACATTTGAAGAAGTAAAGCAAGAAACAGATGTCGCCTTTGATCAATCAGCAAGGTCTCCATTTCCTGCATTTTACTCTCTTTTGGGGTGGGTTAAGGAAAGTGCTGAGTTTTGTTTTTGTACCGGGGATCCAAGGAGGGGGCCACCCAGTAATGTTTTCATTTTGAGGCCTTAATGCGAGGCATGTTGGAGGAAATGGACCCCCAAACACTCATTGAAGAGGACCCTGATTTCCCAAGCCTCGGGGTCGAAGGGCACTAGCAAACTGATCTTCCCATCTTCCTCCCCGCCTAAAATTCGCACCAACCTCTTCCAAGGGGGGCGTCTACTCGTGTCTAGGAATACCTCCTCCCCCTCCTCCGTTCCTCCGGCACAGCTTCAACCAGCCTATTGCCCTGAGATGTGCCCCTGAGAGCTGTGCGCTGCTGCATAGCCCTGGACCCCGCCCACTGCCTAAGAAGACCGATAAATTGAGAAATTTTTGGGGCCTTGTTTTCGAGAGAGAAAGGCTCCGGGTCCGCACTGTGTCCTCCCCTCCTCCGTCGCTGGGGGAGACCTGTTTTTTCAGAGTGTCCAACGATCTTTCAGAACTAAGATACCACAAGCTCATGCTGACAAGGGTTGCCGCCTGACCATTTTGGGGGTTTTCTATAAAATGGCAAGGAGGTGCGACTCTTTCACCTGCCTCCACTCTCGGGCTAACACCCCGAGACCCGCACCGTGCTTGTCGGGCCCAAGTTCACTTTGTACTCGTAAGGATTGGCTCCCGCCACAATCGCTAAAGCAGTGGAGGTTGGAATTCCAGCGTGTTGCCCATGTCAACAATGAAGGGTTGGGGGGGGAGGCCAAGCTGACGCTGCACGCACCGGGCCCGGGAGAAGCAGAGTGCAATTTAAATATTCCCCTTTCCCCACAGGCACCCCGGGCCCCGGGGTAGCTTTTAAAAATTTCTGGCGAAAAGGGTTCATACAGTCCAGGAAGGGGATGTGCCCCACCTACCGACCCTTAAAGGGGGGGGCCACAGATTCACCCGTTATCGACACCCCCTTTCCCTGCCCAAGGTTTTGGCCCCAGCCAGCGCTGGGGTTCGTTGGGGGAGAGCCGCCCACGCTCCGCCTTTGTTTGGATGGTCTCCAAGAAGTTTAAATTTAACCCCTGGTTTTCTGGGCCGGATCCCACCAGAGGCCCTTTGGGGGGAAAGAACCCTGCCCATCCCTGGGGTTTTTGAAGATTGTGCGCCGACCCTGAGAGCCACTGTCCCCCCAAGACATCCACCCGTTCCCCCAGTGAGCTGTCACAGAGATATAGGGGGCCTTGGCCGTACTTATGTCCTGTGGGTGGTCAAGGGAGTTTCGGCCACAGAGCAGACAACCGCTTAAAATTTTAGATGACACGTGGCTGGCCAGGGAGGGACGGGTTTTCGGCAAAGAAAGCCTGCTCGGCATTGGGATTGGGGGAGCAAGGGCCTGACTGGGGGGAACCATTTGTCCCCCCAAAGGAAAGGCAACATTTCAAGGCCAAAAGCCTGGCAATGCCGACTTTTAGCTTTTTTCTTTGGGGGTTTGGGTTAAAGTGTTTCTTTGCTCCAAACCGAAGACAGAAGGTGGGTGCTAGACGGCTGCTGTACGGTTTCATCGTCAAAATGGGGGAAGGAGAAGGGGGGATGGGTTTGGTGGTGCTGGGGTACTCGGGCCGGGGAGGGTGAAGCGGGGTGATCCCGATCAGACCGAAGACGGGGAGCTGGGAAGCTTTGGTGGTGGCGGAGGAGGAGGGGCGGAGGGGAAGAGGGTGACATGGTTGGAGGCCCCCGTCGGGTTGGCCTTTTTTTTTGGCCCCAAATTTTTCCCCCATTTCAAAATCGCATTCGCTGCATGGATTTAAAAGGGTTGGTGGGGGTTAACCACCTAAGGGTTTTCCTCTACTTATCGTTTACGGCAAAGGCGGGGAAATGACATCGCTGGGGGAATCGAGGCTTGCTCAAGAAAGGCCCCCGGGTTGAATCCTGGACCTTTTTTAGGGGTAAGCGAGGGGGGGTTTGCGGACCGTGGCTGGGGGAATCATATCAGCGGACTTTTTGCGACCGCCCTTTTCCCCCTTTTTTGGGCGGAACCCACACTGACACCCCCATCTCTTCCCCCTCCCCGTGGAAACTCCCCAAGCAAATTCTGCTGAAAAAAACACCTGCATCCGCAATGTCGTCACAATATCCACAGGTGACTTTGTCGTCCTGAATTTGCATCCCGGGGCGGGGCACAAGCAAGAGGGGGCAAGGCTTGCCCACCGCCGGGATTTTTGCCGATTGTCCCCCTTCCTTCTCCTCCTCTATGGATCATAACCCCGGGCGAGAGCGAGAAAATCATCCCCTTTTCCTTTGATCTTTTAACATGCCTTCGACCCCCCCCCCCATTTTGTATCTAAAAGGTCTTCAGAAAATGGTTTTCCACGTGGGGGGGTACACAGTTGACATTTGGGGGTGCTTCATGTTGAGGATGCTGATGATGCTGATACGACCCTTTGTGGCCGTTACTGGGGGCGAGAAAGGAAGACTGCTGGATGCAGGTTGCTTAAACCCCTGAAGGGAAAATTGGCGACCCCTTCTTACTGAGATTCACGGGGCCCGACCCCCCGATGAAGGCGACGGCCCGCAACTGACGATCCGCTGGCATGCGTGTTGTCGCCAGCCTGGAAGGAGACCTTTTTCGTACCTCTACCCCTGTCCACCCCCCCCTTTCTCGCATACCACCTGAATTTCGCTCCATGTTCAGAAAGATAAAAATTTAGAAGGTATGGAAGAGTTTTGGAAGTCTTTATTTAAAAGACGCAAAATTCACAGCTTTCTAAATCCCCCAAATCAAAAACAAAATTCTGGGTGCAAATTTAACTGCAAAGAGACATCAACAAAATTGACTGACAAAATGAAAAAAACACGGATCGAAATTATAGGGTATTAAAAGGTATTTTTGGCACCCTTTCTTACCTGTGGTACTACAAAAATTTCTGTAATTACATTTAACTGCAAATTAGCTCTATCACAAAAAGGGGGCCCGCGCCAAAGTGAAAAAAAAACTATTGAAATGTATTCGGATTTTTTCAAAGGTTTTTGGCACCTTTTAATTCATCTGGGGGCTACAAAATTGCTGTATTCACATTTAATCAAGGTCCCCAAAGAACAAAACTGTAGGTCCAAAGTGAAAAAAAAAGTACTGTAATGTATTCGGATATAAAAAGGTATTTTTGGCACCTATCAATTCACCGTGGGGACAAAAATTGCTGTATCACATTTAACTGCAAAGTAAACTATCAAAAACTGGCCTGCGCCAAAATGAAAAAAACACGTATCTGAAATGGGTTTGGATGTCAAGGGATTTTTTGGCCCTTTCAATTCCCCTGGTGATACAAAAAACTTTTCACATTTAAGTGCAAGGGGCCCCCAATTAACAAAGGTAGTGCCCCCAAAAGTCAAAAAAAATTTTCTGTAATTATTGGTAATACAAGGTATTTTTTTTCACCTTTCCAAATTTACCTTTGGGACTACAAAATTGCTGTATTCAATTTAAATCAAGGGGCCTCAATGAACAAAGCTGTAGTGCGCCAAAGTGAAAAACCGTACTGAAAGTATCGGATAATAAAAGGTTTTTTTTTGGCACTTCAAATTACCGTGGTGACTAAAAATTGCTGGATTCAAATTTACTGCAAAAATAGATCTTTAAAAAGCTGGCCGCCCAAAGTGAAAAAACATGTATCTGAAAAAGTTTGGGATAATAAAAGGGTTTTTTTTACCTTAAATTTACCCCGTGGTGACTACAAAATTGTGTATTCACATTTAACTGCAAAGTATCTACACTAAAGTGGCCTCGCCCAAAATAAAAAAATATCTGAAATGTTTTGGATAATAAAAGGGATTTTTGGCACCTTTCAATTCACCTGTGGGAATACAAAATTTTCTGTATTCCATTTAAGGGGCAAGGGGCCTCAATGAACAAAGCGTAGTGCGCCAAAGGAAAAAACAGTATCTGTAAAGTAAAAGGTAATAAAAGGTATTTTTTTCACCTTTAATTCACCCTTTGGTGACTACAAAATTGTGTATTTAAATTTAATGCAAGGGCCTCAATAACAAAAGGCTTATGCCCAAAGTAAAAAAAGTATCGTAATGTATTTTGGGTAATAAAAGGATTTTTTGGCACCTATCAAATTTACCCGTGGTGACTACAAATTTCGGGATTCCATTTAAGTGCAAGGCCCCAATGAAAAAAGCGGTGCGCCAAAAAAAAAAAACACGTACTGTAATGTATTTTGGGGTAATAAAAAGGTTTTTTTGGCACCATCAATTACCGTGGTGAACAAAATTGCTTTTTTCAAATTTAACTGCAAAGTAGACTATCAACAAAGCTGGCCTGCGCCAAATGAAAAAACCGACTGAATGTATTGGTAATAAAAGGTATTTTTGGCACCTTTTAATTCACCCGTGGTGACTACAAAATTGCTGTATTCACATTTTTTAAAAAAAATTTTCAAAAGGTGGCCCAAATGAAAAAAAAAAGTTTTTATTTTGGGGCCCCCAAAGTGAAAAAACAAAACAAATAAAAAAATGTACCCTTAAAAAAAAAACGGATAAATAAAAAAAAGGTATTTTTTGGGACCATCAATTTACCTGTGGGACTACAAAATTTTCTGTATTACATTTAAGTGCAAGGTGCCTCAATGAAAAAAAAGCTGTAGTGGGCCAAGTAAAAAAAAAAACCTATCGTAATGTATTCGGGGTAAAAAAAGGATAAAAGGTATTTTTTGGCACCCACAATTCACCTGTGGTGACTACAAAAAATTTCGATCAAATTTAACTGCAAATAATCTTCAACAAAGCGCCTCGCCAAAAATGAAAAAAAAACAATCTGAAAAAGTATTCGGAAAAATAAAGGATTTTTTTGGGGACCCTTTCAATTCCCCCTGGGGCACAAAATTGCTGATTCACATTTAAGTGCAAGGGGCCCAATAACAAAGCTGTAGTGCGCCAAAGTGAAAAAAAAAGTATAAGAAATTTATTAGGATAATAAAAGTAATTTTTTGCACCTTACAATTCACCCGGGTATACAAAATTGCTGTATTCCCTTTTAAATGCAAGGTTCCTCAATAAAAAAGCTGTATGCGCCAAAATGAAAAAACACGTTTGAAAAATAATTTGGTAATAAAAAAGGTATTTTTGGCACCTTCAACCTTGCTGACTACAAAATTGCTGGATTCCCAATTTAAGCATTGGGGTATATCAACAAAGCTGGAATGGGCAAAATTTAAAAGAAACCATCTGAAATGTAACTGATAATAAAAGTGGGTTTTGCAAAAACAAAGAGACCGCATTCAAAAAATGTGTTTTAAATAAATTCAGGCTGCCCATATCCCGGAAAATTTTCAAAAGAAACTTTAATAATAAAGCTTTGCAGTGCAATGTCTACACTAAGTTTGGTGAATAATTTTCCGTATTTTTATAGAGCTTGTCTGTGTTCGCCCCGGGGGGCCCCCCCTCCGCCCCCCCCTTTACTTTTCAGGGTAGATTCCCTTTTAAAAATTTTACCTAACACATAAAAACTTCCAATCCTGAAATTTTGTTTAAGGACACAGCTAAAATAAATTTTTCTGTGAAGAAATAAAAAAATTTTGCGACGTTTTTTGGGCACGGCAAGGCACATCCACGCTAGAGCGCTGAGAGACATGACATAACAGGAAGGCTGTTCTTTAAAACGAGGGCATGTGATTTTTTCCCCAATCCAAAAAATAAAACCCAGTATGACGTCCCCCACACACTCTCACCTGCTCTTTCGTAAGCTGTTTTGCTGGCCGCCCAAAATGCAGGAAGCGCCGCAAAAGGCCGATTAAAGATGATGCACAATTTTAACCTAAATTTTCGTAGATCTAAAATTTGTCAACAAAAACTGTGCCGATTTCAACTTTGTCAAATAAACGCTCCCAAAACTATTCTAACCAAACGGAAAAAAAAAAACAGTTTCTGAATAATTTCTCCTTACAATACAACAGTTTACAATTAATTGGGGTATCGTTTCCCATATTGTTGTTTCGCTTTCCCCCGCCCCGAAAGCAGGATTCTTGTTTTACACTATAATAGGGTTTTGCGTAGGGGAAATGGGTACTTGCACATTGTCGCCGACCTTTGAAAACAGGTTTTAAAGGAGTTCTCTCATTACAAGGTTTCAGCCTACTTCAAAGTGTCTGGCAGCAAAGGATTTTTGAATTCAGGGGCGTGCTTCTTGTCTGCCTCTTCTCCTCCCACTTCCTCCCTCCCCTCAGCACACAGAAAGCTCTCCTCCATAACTTCTATACAGCAGGGCGGGGCGAGAGGGTTTGCTGCCAGAGTTAACCCTGTGTGTGCCTGCCTAGGTCTGCTGCAGGCTGCTCACTGCTAGATCAGCTGCACTGTCATCTCCACAGAGTCAGGAGACAGCAGGGAGAGGGCTGATCTATGAGTGTGGCGAGGTCTGTGAAGCTGTGTATGCTAGTAGCAGAGCAGGGGGGATGTAAGTGTTCCTATACCCCCTGCATAGCATACAAATATCCATCTCAAGCAACAACAAATAAACCGTGTCAGAACAGACACAGGGCAGCTGTGAAGTGAGTTACTATAATCACGATGTGTCACTAATACAGCAGAGCATGAACTGTTGACATGCCCCCCTGATCTGTTCTATTAGTATAGTCAAAGCTCCACAGACACATCATGATTATAGTAACACATTTCACTGCTGTCACATCTACTGACTACAGATCAGCCTCACCTCTGCTCTCCTCAATCTGGGTAGAGAGCAGGAGGGAGCAGGCACACACAGGGTTAATCCACACAGACACAGAAGACAGAGCCCTCCCCCTCCCTTCACTACAGAAGCATAATGTGCAGGAGGGGCTCTATGCTCTGTGCTCTGACCTGTATTCAGAAATAGATGAGTCACCAGGACTGGCAGCCAGTAAGATAAAGATCAACAGGTCAGCTGCTATAGGGATTTCAGGAGCTGATGCACTATTACTAACAGGGATAACTCAAAATCAGTAGGACATTTGTAATGAACATATATTGCAAAGCTGCTTGTTTTTTTAAAGATCTTTTAATTAAAACCCAATCATTGTAGCGAGACAACCCCTTTAAGTTCTTCAAAAATTAAATTCTACTTGCTTTCTATGCAGCTTTTTCCAGTTACACTTGGTAAAGGGAAAGCTGGGTGACAACCTACATGGTAGGGCTAAATATATAGACTTATACATATTATAATATATATTATATATATATATATATATATATATATATATATATATATGTGTGTGTGTGTTATATATGTGGTGTATATATATATATGTGTGTATATATATATATATATATATATAATATATTATATATATGTGTATATATATGTGTATATATATACATAATATGTGTGTATAATATATATATATATATATATATATATATATATATATATGCCTCTACTGCATGAATGGTGGTCAGGCTGAATATGGACAGGGAAAGGAGGTGTTCTGATAACAATATCCATACATGCCAACTCTCCCGTTTTTGGCGGGGGGGTCCCGCTATTTGGGGTCCCCTCCCGCCCTCCCAGGGGAGTTGGCATTCCCCCCGCCGCCAGCCGGCGGCGGGGGCTCTTTAACTGGCTGCGGCGACAGAGTACCGCTAGTGCGCTACTCTGGCGCCGCCGGGCCGCTCCTGCAGGCGGGTGAAGCGGCCGCTGCGCCCGCTTCACCCGCCGGAGTCTCGCTGTGCAGGGAGGAGGCAGGAGGGATCGCTCCCTCCTGCCTCCTCCCCCTGTATGTCCGGTGCCGGTGTGTATGCGCCGCACATACAGGTCAGCAGCGCCGGGGGAAGTGACGCGCGGCTGCAGGGGAGTGACGCGCGGCTGCTCTCACTTCCCCCCTGCGCCGCTGAGGAGATCGTCCGGAGCGGCCGTGCTGCAGGAGCCTGGTGAGGTAAGTGGATTTTATTATTTTATTTTTATTAGCTATATGGGGGGCTCTGCCTGGCAACAATGGGGGCACTACCTGGCAACAGAGGGGACATCTACTTGGCAACAATGGGGGCACTACCTGGCAACAGAGGGGACATCTACCTGGCAACAGAGGGCACTACCTGGCAACAGATGGGGCACTACCTGGCACAGAGGGGACATCTACCTGGCAACAGAGGGGGCACCTACCTGGCAACAGAGGGGGCATCTACTTGGCAACAGAGGGGGCACTACCTGGCAACAGAGGGGACATCTACCTGGCAACAGAGGGGGCACTACCTGGCAACAGAGGGGACATCTACCTGGCAACAGAGGGGGCACTACCTGGCAACAATGGGGGCACTTCCTGGCAACAGAGGGGACATCTACCTGGCAACAGAGGGGGCACTACCTGGCAACAATGGGGGCACTACCTGGCATCAATGGGGGCACTACCTGGCAACAGAGGGGCATCTACCTGGCAACAGAGGGGGCACTACCTGGCAATAATGGGGGCACTACCTGGCAACAGAGGGGGCACTACCTGGCAACAGAGGGGGCACTACCTGGCAAACAATGGGGGCACTACCTGGCAACAATGGGGGCACCTACCTGGCTAACAAAGGGGGGCACCTACCTGGCTACAGAGGGGCATCTACTTGGCTACAAGGGGGCATCTACCTGCCTGTAAGGGGCACTACCTGCTTATGGGGGGTTACTACCTGGCTATAAGGGCATCTACCTGGCTTTCTTCCAAAGCCGTTATGCAGTTAGGTGGAGTGGGTGTGGCTTTTTGAAGGGGCGTGGCATACCGAAAAGATGGGCGCTGCCATCTAAAATCTCCTGCTTTTTCATTTTCAAAAGTTGGCAACTATGACAATATCATTAATCATCATGTTGTGCTGCAGTTTATGACAGGGGGTCACAGGTGAAAAGTGAAAGTGACCTTCTCACCACCATCTGAAGGGATAGCTGCATCCAGTAAGGTATAAGGGCAGTGTTTTGCACCCATTGTGGGTTTGTGTACATGGGGGAGGGGGTGAATGCTGTCGGAGAAAGCAACAGACTAGTTCTCAGTCTCACTGAGCTGTCACTGCACACACTAAACACACCTGCCATCTCCTGCTGCCCAGTCTTATCTGTTCCTTGTCTCCGAGTCCACATTCCTGAGTGCTGCAGCCTGTAAGCGCAGGCAGTGCTTCCTCGGCGTCTGCAGGCTCTGAACACTAATGCCCGGGAAGCGCAGAGGCTGCTCCCTCTTCCTGTAACAGACACGCTGGTTTCCTTAAAGAGCCTCAGGCAGCCAAAAAGCTTCGGGCGGGAGCTCCTGTCACTGCTTACGGGGGAGCGGGGGGGACTCTCTCTGCGTGTCCTCTGCTGCCGCACAAAAGAAAACTTTGCGGGGCAATAGGGCCGGGGGCCCCGGGAAAACATAAAAAGCGGGGGCGCCCTTTACATGGTGATGTGCCCCGCGGGAAAACATTGCAGCGCAGTGAGGAAGGGGGGGGCCCTCAGATTGTAGGCAAGTTACCAGCAGCAGCCACTGACTGAGGGAAAAAAGGGGAAACAGTGGCTCCCTGCTTAATAAACAGGGGCGCGGGTGCTGCAGGCGGGCCCGCCCTTTTAAATTTAGGGAATCGTCTCAGACAGAGTATGTTTTTAAAGGGGCCTCCCAGCTGACAGCAGAGGGGGCGCCCTAGGCGACCCCCCACCTCTGCCCTATGCATCGTCCCGGGCCCCTGGGGCCAGGCTTCACAAAAGGGGACAAAGCCCGTGTCTCCCTCCCCCTCCCCCATACATATGCAGATTGTACGGCCGGACTTTGTATTCCCCCGAAACAGCCTGGGTTGGGTGGACGGTGCGGGGGCCCGAGCCTAAAAACCGGGAGGGGGGGGGCAAAAGCCAAAGCTGATTTAGGGCTTTGAACAGATGGGCAGCGGGGTTCTGGGTCTGCCTGGTGAAAGGGCCCTTTCAAACTTAAAACCCCCACCAACTCCCCATCTTTTAAAATAGGTAAAAAATGGGGAAGAAAGCGCAACGGGAAGAAAAAGCCCAGGCAGTAACTTCACTCTATCCTGAAAGCAAGCCTTTTCCCACAGGTCCCGAAACAATAGCCTTAGGGTATTTTCACACGGCGTATTGGGGCGCGTACATTACGTGCGCCCAATACACCGTGTGTTTTAGAATCACACACTGATCAGCGCATCCCAAAACATGCATTGTAAAACGATGTTTTAAGCGCCGGAAAAAATTTGAAATGCCCTTTTTTCCTCCCGGGCATATGATACGATCGTTTTGTATGCGTGGGGAGACAGGCGTTTCCATAGTTTTTCCTATGGATTTTTATGAATTACCGTAATTACGGCGCGCATTTCAGCAAAATATAAAATGAAAATAGGTGTAAAAAATTGTCGCAAAAATGAAATGGCAAAATAACCCCAAGTGAAAAACCCCCTTACATATGAGGCACTGGGTGTTACTTGTCATGTATGAAGCACCCGGGAATTTCCTTTTTGCCTCCCTAGCTGAGAAGTAAGGGTGGGGGTCACACAATGTTAATTTCCCACATTTGGGGCTATTGTCGGGGGTTTCCCGGAAATGCGGTACCCCGGCGAACACCGTAATGCAGCCCGGGCAGCCTCATGGGGGAAAATGGAGACACCGAGCGAGGGCTATGTTTTGCTTTATTTGCCGTGCATTAATTCTGGCTATTGTCCCAAAAATAAAAGTTCACACTGGCAAAAAAAAGCAAAACCCAGCCCAAAGCTCGACTTACATTTTTTTCCCCTTTTTCCCCCCTTAGGCCGCCATAAGCTTTTGGTTTCGGTGTCCCCCCTGGGGGAAATTGTTTCCTGGACCCGTGTCAGATTCCTGCTTCCCGGCATCAGTGGTCACTTTCCCCACCGGGACTCAGTGTTACCTGAGTGCTTGGTCTTTTGAGAACCAAATCACTCTGTATTTCTTTGGCGGGAATGAACTTCCGAAAAAACCCGGAGCTAATATGCCAGCCCAGTTACAGGGGGAAAAATAAAACCAAAAAAAAGTGAAAAAAAATCCCCCCCCAGAATCTTTTTTTTGATTTAGGAGCACAATAGCAAAACAAAAGTACAAAACACAAAATTTAAATATTAAAAAAAAAAATAAAAAAAGCCCAATATGAATTTTTTTAACCCCCCCCCCCTTTGATTTCCCAGGTATTCTCCATTTCACTGCTTTACGAATCATTTTTTTTTCGCCGCTTTTGGTTTTTAAAAAGGATTTTTAAAAACCCCAAAAATACAATTTGTTTTTTTTTTTTTCCGGGGCCCGGGCCCATAGACAAATAGAAAGGGACAAGCAAAAAATCTCCACAAACTCATGTTGAAAAATACGCTGGGTTTTATTTTTTCTTGACATCTTCCCATACAATAAATTGTATGTGTGAGGCAAAAAAAAACAGAAGTTACAGTTTTGCACAAAACGTGACAACAACCGTGGTCCTGCATCGGAAAAAAATGGCCACTTTTGCTCTAAATGCAGTAGTGGGGGTCCCAAGCTTAATTCTTGCACCTGGGCCAATGAGCTCTTAGCTACGCTCCTGGGTACAGGGGGAGATTATATGTGCAAGTGTTCATTTTCTTACTCCGTCTAGTGTATAGTTACCTTTAAAATGACACACAGGGAACTTAAAATTCCTTTGGAAAGCAATTTCCTATGATATTTATTACTATTAGGATTTTAATACTTTAAAATAAACTCAGTATGACGTTCAACAGCTTACTATTCAAAATAGCTCATAGCCAAAAAAGTCAATGGTAACTGCCAATGACATACATAATACTGTATGTCTTGATTTACCATATCTAGATATTCAGGACTAGACTTTTAAACTTGGTATCATATTAAAAGTGGTATTAGCTGATCCAGGCTTAATAATCTAGATGCAGTATTTGTGGAACAAGCTTAAAAATCAAGTTTATCTGTACTGGTGACGATACAGGAGCAGCCAACTGCATGTATCAGAAACCACAGTGATGATGACAAACTCTTGCAGCTATCGGTGTGCACATGGTGGTATGGCTTCAGCCACATGCTACTGGTCAGTTGTGTGGCATCACCCTTAGGTAGATTTGGAAATAAAGCAGCGGCAGGTGGCATCAGGAAGAAAGATGACTGTCCTCAGTTTCCGTGTAAAATCTTCAGTAACCCCAGAGGATCTAATAGGGACTTTTCTTCATATTATCACCTTTTCTACCAATCTGGGAAGGATTAAAGGGGTTTTGCCACGATGTAATGTTGACATGGGATCCTCCAAAATGGGTATTTAATCCCCTTTTCTAAAAAAATATGTGATACAAAAATTGCAGCCTGGGGAGCTAAACAGCCTTCCTTACATGCCCTTGGGTTACTTCAAAGCTTCTATTAGATACGACCCCGACAAGAGCTGCTGGCCGGGCTTTTCGCAGAGAAAGCTTCTTATCTGATGAGACTGAGCTGCAGAAGCTTTTTCAAGGCACCGGGGTAGAAATAGTTTTTTTTTTTTTAAATACTGTCAAAAAATGCACTAGTTGTATTTTGTTTTATCTTAGTATGTTTTAGTTTTTAGAGTTTGTATTGATTACCTGTTTATCTGATGACAAAAAACATAAGAAGCTTCCAACTGCTTTTGGAGAAAGCGTTTACTTTTTGTATAAAAAAACCACTTTTTATAGTTGATTATTTTGAGTGGCAAAAAAAACACACCCCTTATTGAAGTCTTGTTCTCTGCTGTCTTTTCTCCCTCCCCTTTGCTCTGGCTTTTAACATTTGCTTTTTAGCAATAAGGCCGCCCGGGCAAAAACCCCTTTAAGTTTAGGAAAAAATTAAAATGGACTTTCCTTTCCCCCACTAGGCAAAAAAACCCCCAGGACATGGTTATTGGTTAGCCCCACTCAAAGCCTACTAATCAATGCAGAGGGGATTTCCAGATAACTGGAAATTCCTTTAGGTGCACCTCTGCTGTAAGACAACTGGTTGTAGAGCAGGGGTGTTGAACTTATTTCCACCAAATGCCACATCAGCATTATAGTTTGCCTTTGAAAGGGCCCTTAAGGGGGGGGCTAAGGCCGGGTAGGGCTTCAGAGCGGGCCCACCCGCCTTGGGAATTCCTCCCCCAGATCCATGTGGAGGTGCACAGTGGAGCGCTGAAGCCATGATGGCGCCTACTGTCTGTGCTGGAACTGCAGCCTCTGCCAAGTTCTCGTGGGCCATGTGACATGGTGGGCCAGATTCAACCTGCGGGCCTTGAGTTTGACATTTGTGTTGTAAAAGGAGAAATTCCCTACTGCTTTTAAACATATAATAAAGAACAATAAACTTAAATGAAAATGCTTTAAACAAAAAACTCCTTTCAGATCATACAAAGGGGGGAGCCATCAAATCCTGCAAAATCCCCCTGCAGGAACTGATTTTGGTTTTTGGGAAGACCCCAGCCAACCAGACATTTCCAATGCAACATTTTTAACAAACTGTTTTAGGAGCAGGAAAAAAATCCTGCTGACTAACAAAGAGATTGGGCTAGTACGCGGCGCAATACACGGGGTTTTTTTTGGAAACCAACGCCGTTTTAAAAGCGCCTCTTTCCAGAGCACGTGGGCTGCTGGGCGCCGACCCCATAGACATTTAATGTCAGGGGAATTATTCACCCTAAAAAATTCCCCAGGTCACTCCCCCCGGCATACAGTACATGGGGGCCGACGCAAATGCATAGCTCTCTTTTTAAACAAATTAAACCTAATTTGCGGTCGCGCATTTTTCGCCACTATAAGGCCAAAAAACAGCAAAAAAGTTTTGCCAACATAACCCCCTTGTGAACATACCCTAAAGAGGCCTGTTATGAAAATTACAAACAGCAATAATACTTGGGAAGTAAAAAAAAAGGCAGCGTAACAAAAGGTGTTTTTAAACACTATTAAAAAATTTAAAAATAATGTTTTTCACTTTTTAACACTAATGCCCCATTTTCACTTACTATCTAAGCAGGGCAAATTTTGCTAAAAATTCCCTTTTTTTTAACCCCCTTTTTTCATACTATAGCTTGAGCACATAAAAAAAGTTTTTAGCCCCCTGCTACTTTGCGATATGCTAATCAGTTCACAGTCACTCAGCCCGAGTGGAGGGAGTTATTATAGCAACCAAATAGGAGGGGGAAGCAGAAGGTTTTAAACATTAGGCAAGTTTAGTTTTGGTGTGTTCTCTATTCTTGGGTCAATGAAGTGGATGTCGGTCAGAAGATTGTGCAGATAGGAATTTTTTCAATCACACTTAAATCAAAATGAATGTGTCATTTTAAATTTTGGATTATAAATATTCACAAAACAGAAAAAAAAATTGTTTAGTGAAATAATGAATTTTTTCGCCATATTATGCAAATCTTGACAAATCTTCTTTTAAAATTCCATTCAGTTGGGCATAGGACGGAATTTATACCCTTTTGTCATTTCTTCAACATGTCTATGCTGCAGCACAAGATCTGTCCATAATGCTTGCCTCCCCTACTGCTGTTTTTCCCCATGAGAGAACAAAATTATTATCTTCATTTTTACGAAAAATTTAAAACCCGTGGAGCTTCAAAAAAATTCATTTTTAATCTTGAGATTCAGCACCATATTTTTATCCTATAGTTTATTTTTATCCTACTGTTGATTTTTTTTTTTCATCACATTCTTCAGTGCAGCCGATTTTGAACAGATCAAATGCAGAATAGGGATATTCACGTTAGGATCTTCATTAAAAATCTGTGGCAAAAATCCTTGTATCAGCTACTAAATTTCGAAACAAAAAAATACAAACGACTTATATTAGGTGATTAATTGTTCTATACATCTGGATATTTACATGTGTGCATGTAGCAAACATACTTAGTCCTCAGTATTTAGTACAAAACTTCATAAATGATCGCTCTGCTATTTATATTACCAACTGCTTCAGATTTTATTCTGATTTGTACTAGGAGAAACTCTTCATAGTCCACAGAATAAAGTACTATTCTTAAGATTCAGTGTTAAAGGGGTAGTCTCACCACATTAAGTAGATTTAAACATGTGGGTAAAGGTAACAAAAGGTAATTCCCAAATACGTTACTGTTCTGATTTTGCTTCTTTTCAGAGCTGGAGCAGTTCTTATCTCCTGCTTATTTACACAAGCTTCTATGGATTTCTTGACCAAACCCCTCTTTTGTGCTGAAACCACAGATGTAAAAACTGGTGAGGTCACTTTTCCCCCTGTGTCCTCATCAGCATACAGGAAACTTTTTTTAAAAAGTTTCTTCGACAACCTTAAACCCCTTTAAGCTCTGTAGACTTGTTCTCTTCTGTAAAAACCCCTCAATCATCAATATCCCTCTGACAGGATCAGCTAGGAATAGCAGAGCTGATATGACACTGATATATCACTGTTTTAGGAACACCTATAGCATGAACAGGAAGGGTGTGAAGAGCAGGCAGGTTGTGAAACAGCATGCTAACGACACCCCTTTAACATTCACACAGTAAATTTATGTCAAAGGTTCAATACATTTTCTAGGACCAAATAAGATAAAAAAGGAGACTCTGAGAATCTTATTTTAGTTCCTAGGATAATAAACACGAGACCACAAAGGATGTTGAAGTAACAGTTGCTATAGCTATGGGTTATGACAATGAACAAGTTACTAATGCACCAGCCTTAGATAATGCCAAGTATTCTTCTTATTCCCATTGTCAGAATATCATACAAAGAAGACATATAGCATAAAGCATAAGATAGATTTTGGCTGAAATGTTGCATTTCTCAAAGGAAAAGGTGAGAAAAGTGTTCAGACACATAGCTGAGTTCAATTGCAGGAGCAGCAAGAACACATTTCATAACTTATTAAGTTCAGATTCCTACTCCAATGACTACTTTCCTTTTAAACCCCCAACCTCGTTCAATATCTGTTAACAGGGTATATGTTTAACTTCAGGATTCATATACATGTTGGTCTCTGGTTTAGGATACAGGCAAAATCCAGGGGTCCAGAGTACTGGACAAAGAGTAAATATTGGAGCTAAATCTGTGGCAAGCAGTTAGGTCTCAGCAGTCTTATTCTTCAGCCAAAAGGACATAGGCACAGACTCAGAGGTTTTGCATTCACGCTTGGAGCATTGGAACGAAGACAGCTAAGCCTAGTTCATGCCACAAGAACGACAGCCACAAAAATGACCAGACAACCCAGTGCTCTCCAGCAGGTTCATCTTCGGACCATGAGTAAGCCACAGGTTTTAGGGTACAAGTTCAAAAGTTAGGGTACAGGCACAGAGTTCTTTATGCCCTAGATGGCTTTTCTTATTGTCAGCAAGTCCAGTGATACAGGATCAGAAATTAAGGTACAGGCACAGAGTTTAGATTTCAGGAATCAGGAAAAATCTCTGCTTACAGGTACAGATTTGTAGTTATAGATAGGGTCCAGAGACTGAGCCACTAGTTAGTGCAGAAAAAAAATCTACAACCAGTTCTTAGTGCAGCACGTGAAGGATTCAAATGTATATCCCTCACCACTCTGATGGATGGGAAAAGTTTACTGATTATACCTCAAAAAAACACATGCATGGCAAGCTGTTCTATCTGCACCAGTGTTGGACTGGGGTGCCAGTTTATTTTAGGGGCCCACTTTGCCTCTCTGTCTCCACCACCTATACGGTGTCCCACACAGTCTCGCTTCAACTTAACCCCTTACCGACCTATGAAGTATGAGTACGTCATAGCGCCGGTAAGCGGCTTTGAAACAGGATTGCTGCGCGATCCCGCTTCACAGCCGCCGGATGTTAGCGGTTAATTGCTGCTAACACTCGGTGGTTTCAGCGCAGGCGGGCCCACCTGCGCTGTTTAACCCATCAGGCGCCGCGGCAAACATGGCCGCGGCATCTGAATGACTGAAAAGCGGTGCCGCGCACCATTTTTCAGCCCGATCGGGACATCAGCGATAAGATTGCTCAGTCCTGATGGGCTAACATTGCTGCCATGCTCCTGTTTGCCCCACTTCCGTCTGCAGACAGGAAGTGGGGAAACTGCCATCTTTGTACACCCTAATGCATTGCCTAATGCATTAGGCTGTATTAACGATCGCGCCCCCTAGTGATCAAGCACCATAGGGGGACTAAATGTTAAAGTAAAAAAACTAAATAAATAAAGTTTTAAAGTACGGAAAAAAAATATTTAAAGTTCAAATCACCCCCCTTTCCACATTTTACAAATAAAAACAATAAAATAATAAAAAAAGTTACACATATTTGCTATCACCGCGTCCGAAAAAGTCCGATCTATAAAAATCTAATAGAATTTATCCCGTATGCTAAACTCTGTAGAAGAAAAAAAAATCCAAACACCAAACTTGCAGTTTTTTTTGTCATTTCATGTCCCCTAAAAATTGGAATAAAAGTAATCAAAAAAGTCGCATCCATTTCAAAGTGCTAGCATTAAAAAGTACACATCTGCCCGCAAAAAATGCCGCCTCATTGACGTCCGTAGGTGTTAGTAAAAAAAATTTATTTGTCGCACAAAATGACGCCGCAGCGCAAATTTCAAGAATAGAAAATGTTTGGAATTTTTTTACGGTACCAAAACATAACGGAAACCCTACATATTTGGTATTGCCAGATGCGTAGCAACCTGTAGAATACAGATAACACATCATTTTTACCGAAGAATAAACTCCCTAAAAACAAACCTCCCGCAAACATGGCGCAAGTATGTTTTTTTCACATTTTGCCCCACTTAGAATTTTTTTGCCGTTCCCTAGTATACTCTATAGTAATATAAATAACACCACTAGAAAGTACAACTTGTCCCGCAAAATAAAAGCCCTCATATGTCTATGTAGGTGGAAAAATAAAAAGGTTATGGCTTTCAGAAGGCAAAGAGCAAAATAATTTAGAGCCATATTATTATGACCGTCCGTCAGGAAGGGGCGATGTGATGACATCATCACACTAATCTGTAAACAAGATGAAGCGCTGGGGCTTCTGAGTCTCTCTCACCTAATTGCAGCAGTGGTGGTGGTGGTGAACATCAAGGGCGACATGTATGAATCTCGCCACGTCGGTGTGCACCTTTCCGCCTGTTTCCCGGCGAAATCTGCGCCTGATTTATGTCGGCACTGGGGCGCGCTCATACATCCTATGTAAAGTCCGCCGCGCCTCGCCAGTGTTTGAGGCGCAGTGCGGGACTTAGGCGCAGTGTGGCGCTGCGCCTATGATTCGCCACCCGAGGTAGTGCACTCATACATGCGGGCAAAAGTCCGCCGCGCCTCGCCAGTGTTTTGGGCGCTGTGCGGGACTTCGGAGCAGTGCGGCGCTGTGCCTAAGATTTGCCGTCCGAGGAGGTGCGCTCATACATGCGGGGAAAAGTTCCCTGCGCCTCGCCAGTGCTGCTGGGGCACAGTGCGGGGACATGGGCACAGTGCGGGGACATGGGCGCTGTGCGGGACTGCGCCTCACATGTATTCCGATGCAAGACAGGCTGGAGAACAGCGAGAAATCATTAAAGATGTCCGAGCTCAAACCTCAAGAATAAAAAATACATTAAAAAAATCACTTTCCAAAAATCTAGACCGGCGCAATATCAAGAATTCGGATACTGGAAATTGCCGGGGAAAAATACAAAAAATTCAAATTCTAAAAGCTATTCTCATTGGGGCAGGAAACCCGGGCCAATCAAAAAAGAGCGCAGTGAACCATTAAAAACCTATGGAAAAACTATTGCCCAATCAAAATCAAAGGGGGGCAGTTCAAAAAACATTTAAAAATGCTGAAAGAGTGTTTTTGGTTGAGCTAGCGGTGGCTTTGGGTATCGCAGCCAATCAGAGGCGAGCTTTCTTTTCCCTTGTAGTTATGGGAGAGGGCGAAAGCAATTCCGGGGCTCAGGTCGTGCGGCATGGGGTATGAAAAAAAAAATATTTTTTTAATTAAAACATTTCAGACAAACGCTTGAAACTTCTTAAAAATAAAATCATTTTAAATCCCGAAAACCGGTTTTTTGCGAGACCGGCATACATAAGGAATTGCAATAGAAAGAATTGCGGGAAATACGTAATTAAATTGTTTTTGCTCTTCTGTTGGGGCGCCATAAACCAGCCAATCAGAATAGGAGCGATAAAAAAAACCCTTTAAGTATGGGAAGTTTTGAAAATCAAAATCAAAGGGGGGACAGTTCAAAAAGACGTAAAAAACAAAAAAAGGCTGATTGGTTGAGTAGCGGGGGCTTGGCTATCCCAGCCAAACAAAAAGCGCGCTACTTCTCCATTTTTAGTCTAGGAGAGATCGGCGCAATGCAATCTGGGGCCACGCCGGCGGCATGGGTATGAATAAAAAACCATTTTTATTAAGTGTAAATCATTATAGTTAAAGAGCTGAAACCTTCTCAAAAATAAATCAGTTAAATCCCCAACAACGCGTTTTCGCCGAGACCGGCGCTACATAGGGAATTGCAATAGAGAGGGTTTTCCCGGGGTACAGTAAAACAAAATTTTTTTAAACTTTCTCATTGGCGCCAAAACCCGCCAAAACGAAAAGGAGCGCATGGCCCATTCTAAACCTATGGAGGAGAAGTGACCAATCAGAATAGGCGACAGTGGCCCATCTAACCTATGGAGAAAAATTGACCAATCATATTCAAAGGCGGGACGTTCAAAATACAGTAAAAAGGCAGAAAAGACTGATTGGTTGAAGCGGCGGGGGCTCGTCCAGCTTAGCCAATCAGAACGCGAGCTACTTTTCATAGAGTTTCTAGGGGAAAAGAAATGCAGAGCGAGCACTGTTTGTAAATTGGCTAAGTTTAAAAGAGGCGGGGTTTTATTTGGACCAATGGGAGAGCGAGCGAACGCTCCGTATGGGTTTTCTAATGCAATCTGAAATAAAACTGTAAAATTGGCCAAAATCAAATGATAATACTGCCAAAAGTTGTCCCGATGTGTTATATAAAAATGAACAAAAATATGGGGGTAAATTATCAAAAAAATTAATTCAATAAAATCAGGTTCTTTCTTTATTTTCGTTAGCCAAGGATCAATAGTATGGGTGTAACGAAAATAAAGAAATAAACCTGATTTTTATTGATTTAATATTTTTTATTTTTTAACCCCATATTTTTATTCATTTTATATAAAAACGGGACAACTTTTTGTAGTCTTATCATTTGATTTCGGCCATGTACATTTTTCTTTCAGATTGCATTAAAAACCCATAGGAGTGTCGCTCGTTTCCCTTTTTGGGCCAAATAACCGTAAGTTTTTCGTTAGTGAAAAAATTCGTTTAAGGGAAAGGGGTTTCCCATTAAAGTCTATGGGAGAGCAACAACACCTTCTTTTCTTACCCCCCAAAACCCAGGGCTGGAGAAATGGAATTTAACACCCAAAACCAGCCCAAAAGGGTTTAACTTGCTACATCTTAGGCAACACACTTGGGGTTTAAAAGCCACAAAAAAAAAAAAAACACACACCATTCACAATCCCTTTTAGTTTTACAGAAATAAACCTTAAACCGCATCACCCCACGAAAATTAAAAAGGCCAGAAGGCAGTAGGAGGGGGAACCATCTTTTTTTACTTAAACTGGACTTTTCAATCCCTGTCCTGGAAAAAGCAGGGACCCCAAAACCTGCATGACCCCCAGTTTTTTTTTTTTAAAAAGTCCCGGGAAAAAGGATTTTTTAAAAAACCCCCCAAATTTTAGATTCACTGGACATTGACTTTTACCGTCCGGGGCCACAGCATGACCCCCAAAACATGCATGACCCACATTTTTAAAAAGTCCCGGGAAAAAGGGGGTTTTTTCAACCCCCAAATTTTATTTGGAACTGGACATTGGACAAAATCCCTTTTCCGGGGCCCACAGCATGACCCCCAAAAGGCTGCATAAACCCCCACTTTTAAAAAAATTTGGCCGGGAAAAAGGAGTCTTTAAACCACCTTTTTTGGGTTTCACGGGACATTGAAATCCCTGTCCGGGCCCAACAGAAAACCCCCAAAAACCTGCTTTCCCCCAACTTTTAAAAAAAGTGCCGGAAAAAGGAGTCTTTAAAACCACCATTTTGGGTTTCACGGGACATTGAAAAATTACCTGTCCCGGGGCCCCACAGCATGACCCCCAAAACCTGCATGACCCCCACTTTTAAAAAATTCCCGGGAAAAAAGGAGTTTTTCAACCACCTTTTTAATTTTGGAACTGGACTTTGATTTATACCTTTTCCCGGGGCCCACAGCATGAGCCCCAAACCTGCAGGGCCCCCCCATTTTTAAAAAAGTCCCGGGAAAAAGGATTTTAAAAACCCACCATTTTATTTTTCACGGGAAAAATTGGGACTTACCTGTCCTGGCCCACAGCATGCCCCAGGCCGGAGTTACAGGGGGCGGTGAGAGCCCGGGTTTGGGTCCGAATTATTAAACACGCATGGTTAAAATGCTCTGATGACGAGCAACAAAAAAACTGTCGTGCTAAATGCAAAAGGGGTGGGGAAAGCGGGAAGGGGTTGAGAACTCCAGCCTTCCTCAGAAAACAGTCAATACCTGGGTAGGGCATCCCCCCTCCGAAATGAGTGGGGCCCAAATTTTGAGTTTTAATTTGGGAAAATAGGGTTTTTAAAAGGGCTCCTTTTTAAAAACCCAGGGGGGCCCATTATCTTGGCATTCTTTTTCTCATTTTACTAAACGTGCGGGGAGGAAATGGTCTCTTTTCTTTGTTCTTTTCCGTGCCCATACTCCGGGTTTGGAATAACCTACTTTCGGGTTCCAATTTTTCCTGTACCCCCCTTGTCCCAAATTCAGCGGGGTTTTTTTTTTTAAAGCTTATTTGTTGTCCCAGCAAGTTTTTTTAAAATGGGAAAGGGAAACCCCCCAAAACCCTTTTTTTTTTTTTTCTCTTTTTTAATTGTTTTAAATGGGTTGTCTCAAAAAAGGGTTTGAAAAGTTTTGGGAAAAGGGATTTTTTGAAAAAACAAGTCTTTTTTGGAAATATGTGTCCTTAAAAATTGTCCTACCTATTCCTGTTTCTGACAGCCCCTTTCCCCCTTAAACCACTCTTAACTTTGGGGAAGAACAAAGGGCCTGTTAAAAAACAACATTTTTTAGAATAGGACCTTTTAGTATAGCTGAAATTCCCCACCCAAAATGCCATAAAAAATTTTCAAAGCATGACCCGGGGCCACTTTGGAAAAATTGTGAAAAAACAAATGTCTTTTAGAAAAAATTTTTTTAAATAGGCCCTTTTAAAGTATGCTGCATGTAAACAGAAAAAATTCCCCCCAAAAAATTCAAAGCATGCCCCATGGCCATTTTTGACAATTTTTGAAGAACAAAGGGTTATTAGAAAACAAATTTTTTTAAAATTTTAGGACCTGAAAGAAATTGCCATTTAAAAAGCAGCATGACCCAAAAAAATTTTAAAAAAAAGATTTTCTCAGCCACTGTTAAAAATTGTGAAGGAGAAATGCCCACTTAGAAGCCACATTTCTTTTAAAAGGCCCAAAGATTATTGCGTATCTCACGGGCAACATGCCCCCCAAAAAATTATAAATATAAACTTCTCAGCCACGAAAAAAATTTGGGTGAGGCAAAAGGGACCCCAAAACCATTGAAAATGTGAAAAATTCTAAAGGGTTGAAGTAGTAAAAGAATATTTTTTTGGGGCCCATAAAAACCTTGGTGCTTTTGGGTCCCCTCACACAAAACCCAAAGAAAAAATTAACTTTTGGGGAAATTTTGAAATAAAAATTGCAGTAAGAAATGATCTTTTTAAAAAATAAGTTTTTCAAGGGGGCCATTTCTTTTTGGGAGAGGAATGTAAGTATACCAAAACTAATGGGTTTGGACCCCCGGAAATTTGGGGGGGCCACAACATCATCAGGACCCAAATTGCCTGTTTTAATCTTGATAAAAAGTAAAACGTTTCCAAATTTAATTGGGGATGGCCGGATGCTTTTGTCTGTAATGACTTCCCCCTTTTGTGCGGGAAGGTCCCCCCTCGGGTATGCGCGGGTGCGGGCAGGACAAAAACCATCTTTTGGCTTGGGGGAGCCCCTGGGGCCTTCCCCCCATTTTGGATCCCCAGAATCTTTTGGGGTTTTTTCCCGGGAACACATACCAAAAAATGGGGTGTTAAAGGACGAATATTTATGCACCATAAACCCCCTTAAGTTTGGTCCGGGGGTCTGAAATTTTGGGGCCTGCATTCCCTTGCTTGGTGGGGTTTGGAAAAATAAAAATTCCCCGGGAGGTCCCCCCTTTAGGCTTTCTGCCACCTTGCCTGTGCTGCCCTGCTGCCCTAAGGCTATTTGGGCCCCCTACGCGTAAAGGGTCGCGGGCCCTTTTTCCCCACCTTGACTTTTTAAAAGAACGTGAAGCAGACCAACAGATTTCTCCATTTGATAAATCAGCAAGGCCCTCCTTTCCTTACCTTTTTACTCTTTTATTTGGGTGGGGGGGAAGGAAAAGTGTTTATTTTTTTTTTTTCCCGGGGGGGAATCCGGGGAGGGGGCCCCCCCCCAAGTACTTTTGTTCTTTTTGAGGGCCCTTAAATTTCGAGGATAATGTGAGAGAGGGGGCCTTGATTTCCCCGGGCCTTTCCGGGGTTGGGGGCACTAGCAAATCATTTTCCTCATTTTCCCCTAAAAATTAACCCCAACCTCCCCCCAAAGGCGGGGACGTCGTGTAAGGGAATACCCCCCCCTCCCCCCTCCCCCCCCTTTCCCCCTTCTCCGCACGTTTTCAAACCACCCCTGATTTTGCCTAAAGATGATGCACCCTGAGGCTGAGGTCCCCCGCCTTGCACAAAGGGGCGGGACCCTGAACCTCCATTGAAAAGGACAGAAAAAAATTGAAAAAAACCTGTGGGGGCCTTTGTGGATTTGATGAGAGAAAGGCCCCGGGGTGTCTGCATCTTGTCCTTCCCCTCCTCCGTCACGGGGCGGGCCTGATTTTCAGAGTGCCCAAAACGATCGTTCCAGAACTAAGATCCCCAAACAATGCTAATGTTTTTGAAAAGGGCATCGCCCGGGAAACTGACCTTTTTGGGTTTGTTTTTTTTCAAAATTTGGGCAAGGTTTGGGGGCAGGGGGTTTTCACCTGCCCCACCTCGGGGGGCTCAACCCCCGAGGTCCGAAAACCCGCTGTTTGTCGGGCCATGTGTCACTTCTTACTGCTTAATGGCATTGCGCTGTTTCCCACAAACGAGGGAGCATTTGGAGGGGGGAACCCAAAGCTTTTTTTCCCCACATCCAATAGACGGTTAAAGGGGGGGCCGGTGGACGTTTGCAAGGCAGCCAGGGGGGACAAGCAGGGTGCGAACGGGCAAAGTGGGGAACTCAGACCTAAAACCTTCCCTTCACGGGCATTTCCAGCCCCCAGGTAGACTTTAGAAATTTCCTGGAGGGGAACAATTTTTCATGACTTTTTCCAGGAAAGGGATGTGCCCCCCAGCCAAACCGATCAAAAGGGGCGGCCAGCAGATTTCCCCCTTTATCGAAACCCCACCTTGCCGGGCACAAGGTTTTTTGTCCCCCACCCAAAGGCTGTTTCTCTCTTTTGCGGAGACCCGTCCACAGCTCCTAAACCTGTGTTTTGGAAGGGTTTCTCCAAGGCAGTTAATTTCAACACCGGGCCGGGTTTGTCTCTGGGCACGTAAATGCCCCCCTAGGCCCTTGGGGGGAAAAGTGCCCTGCACCTTTCCCTGTTTTTTTGAAGAGCGTGCGCCGAGCCTGGGGAGCCACCTTCACCCCCAGAGACACCCCACCCGCTCACCCATTGAGCTTTCACAGAGATTTTGCGGCCTTGGCCTTTGGTTTATATTTTCCCATGTTTCGGTGGTAAAGATGGACTTTTCCGGCCCACAAAATGCAAAACGAACGAAATTAAAAATTTTTAGGATGACACGGGGGCGGGGCCTTTGGAAAGGGAATGCTTTTCGGAAAAAGAAATCCCGCTCGGCCAACGGGTTTTTTGGGGGCGGGCGGGGGCCCATGAGTGGGGGCCCCCTTTTGTGTCCCCCAAGGGAAAAGGAAAACCTTTCCCCCAAAGGGCCCAAAAAACCCTTTGGCAATCCCAACATTAGGCTTTTGGCTTTGGGAGGGGTTTTTTTTTTAAAAAGTGTTTCTTCGGGCTCCCCAAAACCCGGGTAAGGAAAAGGTTTGGGCTGCTGGGACGGCCACGTACGGGTGCAGGCCCGCCCCAAAACTGGGGGAAGGAGAAAGGGGAGGAGGGGTCTTTTGGTGGTGCTGGTGGTATTTGGGGCGACGGTTTGGGAGGCTGAAGGGGAGGCAAACCCCTGATCTAAACCCTTTGAGAGACTTGGGCAGCTAAAGGAAACCTTGGGGGTGGGGGAAAGGAGGAGGAGGCGGATCAGAGGGGTGTGACAGTGGTTGGGGGCCCCCGGCGTGGGTTTCTCCCCCCTTTTTTTTTCCAGTGTTGCCCCCATTTCAACTCATGCATTCGCTGCATGGGGCCCAAGACATTTTTGGGTTTGGGGGTTTAAACCATTAAGGTTCTTTTCCCTCTACTTAATTGGGGGTTTTCGGCAAGGCGGCATATGACATCGCTGGGTTAATCAGAGGCTTGCTCAAAGAAAAGGAAGGGCTTGAAAAAGGTCCTGGACCTTTTTTTCGGCGATAAACGAGAGCGGGGTTTTTCGCTACCGTGGCTGGGGAAAACATATTTAGCGGGCTTTTGGGGCCCGGCCCCTCCCTTTTTTGTGGCGGGGCCCCTATTGAAAACTACCCCCTTTGTCTTCCTCCTCGGGCCCCCCCTGATGAAGCGCTCGCAAGCCCAAAATTTTGCGGAAAAAACCGGGTGGGATCCCAATGTCATCAAAATTTTATCAGGGAAAACAGGTTTACCCTTTGGGCGTCCTGGGGCTTTTTCTGCAACCAGAAGTGGCGGGCCTTTCAAGCAAGGGGCAAACTGAAAGGGGTTGGACGGCCGGGATTTTTGCCGATTTTGACCGGGTTTCCTTTCACCTTCTTTTGATGGCATCATAACTGGGCGTCAGAGCAAAACTAAATGCACCCCTTGACTTTTTAAAAAATTTCCTTCTTTACCCCAAAAAAAATTTTTGTCATCAAAGAGGGTTTTAGAAAAATGGATTATCCACAGTGGTGGGGGGCTCGAGTTGGGCATTTTTTTGGCTTCAGGTTTGGAAAAGGGTGCTGATTTATGCTGTTGACGACTTTGGGGGCCCTGGGCTGGAGGGCGAGGAGGTTTAAGGGCGCCCAGAAAGCAGGTTTTCAATTTAAACCCCTGAAGGGCAGATTGGCGCGATGTTCATTACTTAGATTCACCGGGGCCCCGACCCAGGCGGGTGACAGGCCTGAGGTCCTGCAACGAGGGTCCGCTGGCATGCGTTTTTGCGCCAGGGACTGGGGAAAGGGGACCTTCCCCTCGGGACCTCTTTCCTCCATGGGGCTACCAAACCCGCATTTCGCTCCTTTTTGAGAAAAAAAAAAATTTGAGAAGGGAGGGAAAAAGTTTTGGGAAAATTTTCTTTTTTAAAGACGGGAAATCCCCGCTATTTCAAATTTCCCCCCCCCCTAATCAAAAAAAAATTGCTGGATTCAAATTTAACTGCAAGGGTGTCTACAACCCAAAAATGGAATGGGCCCAAAAGTCAAAAAACAGGGATCTGGGTTTTGTTTTTCGTATAATACACGGTATTTTTTGGCCCTTTCAATTCACCCGTGGGGGACTATAAATTGCTTTTTTTAAGATTTTCGTGGATTTCTGCTTTAAGAACAAAGCTGGGGCGCAAAAATCAAAAAACACTATCTTTTTTTGTTTTGTTTTAATACACGGGATTCTTTGCACCTTTTTTAATTCACCTGTGGTTGAATTCCCTTTTTTTAGTTTTGTTTTAAGATTTTAAAGGGATTGCTCGCAAGAACAAAAGCTGGGGGGTGCCAAAAGTCAAAAAAAATGTATCTGTTTTTGTTTTCGATAATACCCCGGTATTTTTTTGCACCTTTAAAATTCACCTTTTGGTTTACTTTTGAATTTCCCGTTTTTTTGATTTTGGGGGGATGCTGCGTTTAATGAAAAAAAAGCGGGTGCGCAAAAGTCAAAAAAAAACTTATCTGTTATGTTTTTTTATTTTTATATCCGGGATTTTTTGGGAAAAACAACCTGTTCGACTACAAGAAATTTCTGGATTGAATTTAACTGCAAGGGGGATATATCCCAACCCCAGGTGGAATGGGGAAAATTGAAAAAGGGCACCTATTTTTGGAAATTTTATACTGATAATAAAATTGGGGTTTTGCACCCAACAAAGAGACCTGCCCTTACTATAAAAGATGGGTATCCAAAAAAATTTTTAGGGTGCCCCAAAATCCAGGGAAAAATTTCAATAGCAAAAATGTTTTTTAATAAAAGGATTGCATTTCAATGGGCTTTCACTAAAATCTTTTTGAACTTTATTTCCCGTGTTCTTTATAGTTTTGGTTTTTCTGTTTCGCCCCTGGGCCCCCCCCCCCCCTCCCCCCCCCTTCCCCGGACCTTTTAAAAGCGGTAAATGCTGCTTTAAAAATTCTCCCAGCTTTAAATACATAAAAATTTTAAAACTCTAATCTAACTAAATTGGAAGGGTAAAAGCTAATAGTAGAGGGGTTTTTCTGTTTCAGAAAAAGACCAATTTCGCTGAGCGTTTTTTGGCCCACAAAGAGCGCAGTCCTAAAATTTCCCATGAGATGCTAGAGGGGCCCCTAAGGGTGAACAGGAAAAAGCTGTTCTAAGTAAAACGAGGGGCATGTGGGTTTTTCCACCAAAACGAACCATACCCCATCGCAACAAAATTTCCCCCCTGCTCTATTCTGTAAAACTGATTTTTCTGGCCCCCAAAATTACAGTAAAACGCCCAAAATTGGGGGTCTTAATAAAATGTTCAAGATTTTAACCCTTTAATTTTTCGCATGATTTTTGAAAAAATTTCGATCCCCCATAAAAAAACCTTTGCCGATTTCAACTTTGTTTAAAAAAAAAAAAATTTGGGGTCAACAATACTTTATAATGGGTTTCCCGTCACTTCCCCCATTCTTTTAAAAAAAATGGCTGATTTATGCCGACCAATGAGAATAGCTTACAGAATTTAAAATTTCTGTAAATTTTCCCCCGGGGGAAATTTCCCCTATTGCAATTCCCCCATGTACCCCCCGGCCCCGGGACAAACGCGTTGTTCGGGGGTAGGGAAATTTATTTTTTTTTATTAAAGGGTTTTAGCTCTTTTTCAAGGGTATTTTACAACTAATAAAAATGTTTTTTTTTTTTTCATACTCCTGCCGCACGGCGCTTCCCCGCCGAGATTGCATTTTTGTCCGATCTCTCCCTAGACTAAAAATGGGGGAATTAGACGGGTCGATTGGGTGGGGGTTAGCCAAACCCCCCCTAGGGTCAGCCAAACAGCTCCCTTTTCAGTTTTTTAAATGGGATTTTTAAACTGTCCCCCCTTTGATTTTGGGTTGGTTCAAACTTTCCCTAGGATATAAAGGGTCCCCCGTCGCTTTCCCCCTTTTGGGTTGGGCCAGATAGCCAAGCCCCCACTAGTTTGCCCAAAACACTCCTTTTTTGCATTTTTACTGTATTTTTTGAACTGTTTCCCCCCTTTTTATTCTGATTGGCAAAAAGTTTCCAAAAGGGGTTTTAAAAGGTTCATTTTCCCCTCCTATTCTGATTTGGGGTGGTTTATTTCCGAACCCAATGAGAATAGCTTTCAGAATTTGAATTACTGTATTTCCCGGCAATTTCCAATATCCTAATTCCTGATATTGCACCGTTCTCGATTTTTGGAAAGTGACTTTATTTATGTATTTTTTATTTTTGAGGTTGAGCTCTTTTCTGACAAAGTTTTCCACCTTTATAAAGGCGATTTTGTTTGGAATCTTACTCCATGCTGCACGGTGCGGAGCGCCGAGATTTCTCTTGCGATCTTCTATGCTTCCTCGCATGTTCCGTTCTTGCTTCATTTCGCCTCCGCTGGAGCATTTAGACCAAAATAAACTAGGTCTGTCTGTCGGAGCTGCCGAGCGCTGCATTGCGCCGCGCTTTGGCGAGCCGCGATCGTACATGCCTCGGGGTTTTCGAGCGCGCCGCGCCCCGCCCCGGAATGCCTACATCGCGCCCATTGCCCGCCCCTTCATGCGGGGCGCAGCTGAAAGTGGCGAACGCTGCGCCTAACACTGCATCCCTGCGTCCGACAGGGGGATTCGGGCCGGGAGGCGCAGTTTACTCCTAAAAACAGGCGAAAAGCCCGTTCATACATGTCACCCAAAAGGTCTAAAGATATATGCTCCCCTCCCCGAATGATACATTTTATATTAATAAAAAATATGAAAAGTTATAATACAAAGTACTGAGTATAAAACCACAAAATAATGGTTGTACAGTTACCAAATAACATCACTGCATAAACCAGAATCCCAAGGTTAAAATTACCAATAATTAAGACCAAATACTGACACATCATGACCATATATTCCCACCACATAGTGACTGAATAATAGCTCCACACCATGACCTCATATCAACACCACATACTGACTGAATAATACACCACACCAGGACCACATATCACCACCACATAGTGACTGAATAATACCTCCACACCATAACCACATATTACTACCACCACAAAGTGACTGAATAATACCACAACACCATGACCACATAGTAACGCCATATATCACCACCACAAAGTGACTGAATAATAACACCACACTATGACTACATATCCCCACCACATAGTGACTGAATAATACCACCACACTATGACTACATATCACCACCACATAGTGACTGAATAATACCATCACACTGTGGCTAGGTATAACCACCGCATAATGACTGAATACTACCGCTACACCATTACTGAATATAAACCAATACACTTTGCACACATATAAGTGATTACAGTTCAGGTACATTTAGTGACTCACAGGTGATGTTTCTCCGATGAGTCAGTCACGTTCCCTTTTATTCTCCATCCGGTACACACCACCATGCTGACACTGGTCCCTGCAGATTTGGACACAAATATCTTAGAATCCTCATTTTTCCAGCAACTCCTTACTTGTAGGTATATAAGTCTCCTCAGTTAGGTAGGTGTATAGGTCCTCTCAGATAGGAAGTTATATAGGTCTCCTCAGTTAGGCAGGCATGCATAGGATCTCTCAGTTAGACAGGTATATAGATATAGGTCCCCTCAGGCAGGTAGGTGTATAGATATAGGTCCCCTCAGGCAGGTAGGTATATAGATATAGGTCCCCCAGGAAGGCAGGTATATAGATATAGGTCCCTTCAGTCAGGTATATATATATGTCCCCTCAGCCAGGTACCCACCATTAAAAATAATAACAATAATACTCACATTACCTGATTCCACAGCCAAGCGTGTTCCTCTTCTGCCTGACACTGGCAGCCTGACGTAATCACGCGGCCAACGCCGGGGCACTCTGTGGGGCCGGGGAGAGGCAGCGGCGCGATGAGGTGACTACATTGCACCGCTGCCCAGCTAAGTACCATGGGGCCGCAGTGGGCTTTCAGCACTATGGGGCCGCGGCGGGCTCCACTGTGTCAGACCTGGGGCCCACCGGAGGATCCAACACTGATTTCCACTAATGCCTAAATGTTTCTTACAATAACATTGTAAGGAAGGAATATGTTTCCCATACCAGTGAAAGAAAATGTTACTGAACCAAAACAAGCAACGTGAAAAGTAAAGATGAGAAACTAAGGGGTCAATGCAGATTTATTTATCTCAAGACCATCAACAGCCATTGAACCAAAAATCTTTTTCAGTAGGAAGAAATGCTGTATTTTTAAACCTGCAAGAGATTAAAGAAGGGTAATGCAAAATTCTAAAATAATTCACAAGGTAATGACGAAGACTCGGAAAATAATGATCCCAATCATAATGATAGGAATGATGGGGATCTGTAATTACCATCACATCTTATTGTGTCACCCTTCAAAATTATTTAAAAAATAAATTGAATATGCCCGTAGCAATCTCTATTTATTGATCCTTGAATCATCTGTAATGTAAGAAGTGGTTTAAGAAGTGGTTCTTCAAGCGGTAAATGGCTATTACTTCTTGAGGCAAATTCTTAAGTTGATGACAACAGTATCAATTCTGTTGAGAATGATGATACTTTTATTTTTGTCTAAAGGTGGATCTAGAATAGGAAGTAAATGATTCTATGTAAAGAGTGATGAGGATAATGAGGAGAGCTCCTATGAAAGCAATTTACCATTTTTAAAATGCAGATCAAACCAACGAGCCAAATGTGTTGTTTTACAAAAGAGAAAGAGGCTGTAAGAGAGGTAAACATAGATTACATCTCCTGGAGCCTATATTTAACACTTTAAAAAACTTTTAAAGAATGCTCTGTTGTTTATAGTGGACTGGTTTACTGTTTCATTACTGTTGCTTTTATGAATGCATTGTAAATACTATGTATATATGCTTGTTATACTGTATACATATGATGCTGTATTGTATATTGTCTGTGCACTTTGTAGATCTTTGGTAGCTGGGATCTGCAGTTTGCAGTACTTAATGGTGTCTTCATACCCTGTTAGATAGCTGACAGTGAGAATGATTGGTTTCTTAACTAATTGCTAGTAGGAAGTGTCCATGCAAGTGTAGACTCAGAAAAAACCCTATGCTCGCATGCTATTGTGAGTATGTGTATTATGATGCTGAAACTTTGCACCATGATGGTAATTGGAGGGCTAAGAACAGGCCAGTTTTTAGGCTAAATCGCTCCCAGGTTGGGGAGAAAAAAAATGTTGCCCCTCTTCCCACAGTTGGTTAAAGGTATTGTACCGGGACTTCTGGTTCCGGCGTCGCGATGGGCGGGTGGGTGAGGGAAATCCGTCCGCCCCACACACCGGGCATCAGCAGCGGGCCCCACGTCACATGCTGCGGACCAGAGGACGTCGGAAGGTGCAGTGAGCACGGCGGGAGCCGGTGATAATGCGGCAGCAGAGCCTAACACAGAGGCAGGCGGCAGTGCGGAGGAGCGGAGCAGGGGACGCGTGGGTCACGCCCTTTGGGGCCCTCTTGGGAGCATCTGGAACCCAGGTACATGTGGTGAGCCTGGAGGGATCGCAGCGAATAGGCTCATGCTACACATCACGCCGCTTATCCTCCCGGGAGATAATGGGTGCAGCTAAACTAATTATATTTATGCTCAGATTGCTCTGCAAAACGGCAAAA
>JAODAL010028716.1:0-52859 GCA_025379985.1 Phyllomedusa bahiana | reverse complement strand
GGTTTTGAGGGCGCGGCAGCCTTTCCTTATGATGATCTATTGTTCATCGTCCCTGGTGAACTCGCGAAGCAAAGCCGCCGCCGGCTGGAGTAGTAACGATCGCGGATGATGCAGAACTTCTGATTAACAAGGGCTTTTATTTTATCTGACGAAGCCTCAGGTGCAAAATTAACGAAGAGAAATCAAACCGTTTGCTTCCTCCAATACTCAGAGACCATTGATTCGGCAGCCGACGAGCGTTAACCCTTCACGCGCCGCCCGGAGCGACTGCAGCGAGGACGTCTGCGCTTAATTCTGCACCAGCAAAGGGGAGCAGGTAAGGAAGAAAGAGGGGCACCTAGGCCAAAGGGCACGCGCAGTCCTATGTAAAAGAAACTTTGTACGATGGAAAGTTCTGCAAATGTCTAGTAGACTCCCATGCTGCACCATGTTCAAGGGCTCGAATTGCCGAAAGTGAATGAGATCTCAAGTTTATATTCAGAGAGGCTGAAATTACATTCGGTTGCTAACTACTAAAGTGGGGTTTTTACAAATGTATCTCGTCCAGTAGACCAATTCTCTGAGAGCTGAATAAAAGTCTATTGAAAAGCCAAACTAAGGTCAGTAGATTGTAAAAATGCAGAGGAGCGGTGAGGAGCCCAGGTCCTGTGAGTAAAACAAGTCCCAATCACCCCGTCCACCTTCGTGCCGGATAGGAGCTTTGTGCATTTTGGCCAAATTTTTGATTTTAGTCTCATCCATCCAGAGATTGTCTTTATAATCCTTCCCAGATTGATGGCAGCAACAACTGCTTCTCTAAGATCATTGATGATGTCTTTCCTCCTTCCTCCGGCTACCAAAGCTTCTGACACCACACCATCAAGGGTGCCCGGGAGTCTTGTCAACTCGTCCAGGAGTCCAGTAGAGTTGCCTTTAAGTGAGGGTGTAGGAGGCATAAAGATGAACAAGTCATATTGCACATAGTTGTAGTGTGGTCCCCAGAGTTACTTCAATATCCCCCCCAGGCACCCCAGTCCCAACCTGTGAAGGTCCTAGAGATCCCACACCTCTTAGCTATATATGGCATATCCAGTGGAACACCCCACCAAGGACGTGACTAACAGCTACACCCCTGCAGCCGCCTACCCTTGTACCCCTATAGCTACACCCCTGCAGCTGCCTACCCTTGAAACCCCTTACTATCACCCTGCAGCCGCCTTTTCCCTTGTACCCCTACAGCTACACCCCCTGCACCGCCCCCTTGTACCCTTATAGCTACACCCCTGCAGCCACCTACCCTTGTAACCCCTATAGCTACACCCCTGCAGCCGCCTACCCTTGTACCCCCTATAGCTACACCCCTGCAGCCGTCTACCCTTGTAACCCCTATAGCTACACCCCTGCAACCACCAACCCTTGTACCCCTTATAGCTACACCACTGCAGCCACCAACCCTTGTACCCCTTATAGCTACACCCCTGCAGCCACCAACCCTTGTACCCCTTATAGCTACACCGCTGCAGCTGTCTACCCTGTACCCCCTATAGCTACACCCCTGCAGTCACCTACCCTTGTACCCCCTATAGCTACACCCCTGCAGCCGACAACCCATGTACCCCCTATAGCTACAACCCTGCAGCCGCCTACCCTTGTAACCCCTATAGCTCCCACCCCTGCAGCCGCCTACCCTTGTAACCCCTACAGCTACAACACTGCAGTCACCTACCCTTGTAACCCCTATAGCTACACCACTGCAGTCACCTACCCTTGTACCCCCTATAGCTACACCCCTGCAGCCACCAAACCTTGTACCCCCTATAGGTACACCTCTGCAGCTGCCTACCCATGTAACCCCTATAGCTACACCCCTGCAGCCACCTACCCTTGTACCCCTATAGCTACACCCCTGCAGCCGCCTACCCTTGTACCCCTATAGCTACACCCCTGCTGCCACCTACCCTTGTACCCCCTACAGCTACATCACTGCAGTCACCTACCCTTGTAACCCCTATAGCTACACCCCTGCAGCCGCCTATCCCTGTACCCCCTATAGCTACACCCCTGCAACCACCAACCCTTGTACCCCCTATAGCTACACCGCTGCAGCTGTCTACCCTGTACCCCCTATAGCTACACCCCTGCAACCACCAACCCTTGTACCCCTTATAGCTACACCACTGCAGCCACCAATCCTTGTACCCCTTATAGCTACACCGCTGCAGCTGTCTACCCTGTATCCCCTATAGCTACACCCCTGCAGCCACCTACCCTTGTACCCCTTATAGCTACACCCCTGCAGCCACCTACCCTTGTACCCCATATAGATACACCCCTGCAGCCACCTACCCTTGTACCCCCTATAGCTACACCCCTGCAGCCACCTACCCTTGTAACCCCTATAGCTACACCCCTGCAGCCGACTATCCCTGTACCCCCTATAGCTACACCCCTGCAGCCACCTTCCCTTGTACCCCTATAGCTACACCCCTGCAGCCACCTTCCCTGTACCTCCTATAGCTACACCACTGCAGCCACCTACCCTTGTACCCCTTATAGCTACACCCCTGGAACCACCAACCCTTGTACCCCTTATAGCTACACCCCTGCAGCCGCCTACCCTTGTACCCCCTATAGTTACACCTCTGGAGAAGGTGTAGCCACAGCTCCTGAGCCTGCACCGTCCAGGGTTTCCTGGAGTGTTGCCATTTTAGCGAGGGTGCAGGAAGCCTAAAGATATTTACACATAGTGTGGCCCCCAGTACTATCCTTTGAAGGGTCGAGAGGTCCCACATCTCTCATATATATGGCATATCCTATGGGACACTGCTGCATTGCAAATATTACAGTCCGGTCATTTAGTGGGGCCCCGGGGCCACTTGACAAGATTAGGTTTGGGGCGCCTCTGGCCAAGGTGCTATAGGTCCCCTACCTCTCAGATATATACAGTAAATCTATGGGACACCCCTCTCAAGGGCATGAATGCAATATTTGCATGTAGTTGTAGTGTGGCCCCCAGAGGCACTTGGCTCTAGGTACTCCTGTCCTATCCTGTGAAGGTCCTAGATGTCCCACACCTCTCAGGTATATACATTATATCCTATGGGACACCCCTCTAAGGACCTGTCATATTTAAAGAGCAGCAGCATCCACACATTTTGCATCTCGGCTTTGGAGCACAGGGTTGGCGGCACTTTACGACCTCACAGCGATTTTCCGTTTGGCGCCGTCTTCTCGCCGGACGGGTTAAGCCTTCGTGTTTATTCTCGCCGCCCGCGCTGCCCGGCAGACTGAGCGGTAACTACAGCAGTGAGGAGCGTCCCCGCGAGAGGAAGGTTCAGATTTAAATTACGAAATTCACTGAAAGAAGAAATTACCTCGGAGCTTTGGGGACAGCGTCTTTGTTTTCTAAAAATATTACACGAGGCCGGGGCGCGGATTAATCCGATAAAGACTGGAAGGATCTGATAGAAGCGACCCCCGTCCGTCAGAGGCCGCGCTTTGAAGAGATCAGACGGGAGCGGGCGCTGATTCTATGGCCGGCGGATGAAAGTCACGCGGCTGCGCCAATCCATGCAGATCCCGAGAATTGGGCATTGCTGCAGGATTTGTCTGTTTATGAGGGTGATGTGTGAACAGGACACGACAGACACCGAAGCGGCAGGAGACGAGCGGCCGCACGCAGCACGGAAACATCCCTAGAAAGCGGCGAAATCTGTCGCTACACAATGTAGTGCCGAAATTTCTAAAGCTTTAAAAAACTCAATGCACTAAAAATGCTTCGCTGTGGATCCTGCTGCAGACGCGCGGACGTTCTGCGACAAAGTCGGTGACGCCGGAGATTTACTGCAAATTAACGGAAGACAATGGAGAAAAAGTGCAATAAATCCGCAACGCAGGTCAATTTCCCTGCACCATGCGGATGAGACTCTCCTGGCAGCAGCAGCGGCTTCTCAATCCCCTCCACGTATTGATGATCCCGGCATCCGTGTGAGAGCGCGTTCTGCTCAATGAGCTCGATCTGCTGCTAACTATCTATAGTACAGGGCCAAGTGTAGAGAAGAAGCCTCCTGTATCAAGTTTGATGCGCAGGATGGAAGTGGAGAACAATACAATGTATAGTCACATCTGTGCAAATAATGAAGAATATACTCCAGAGCTGCACTCACTATTCTGCTGGTGCAGTCACTGTACATACATTACTTATCCTGTATGACTGATTTAATCCTGTATTATCCTCCAGAGCTGCATCACTATTTGTGGTGCATCACTGTTACATATATACTTATCCTTTTACTGATCCTGGTTAAAATCCTGTATATCCTCCAGAGTGCGCTCACTTTTTGCTGGTGCATCACTGTATACATATATCTTATCCTGGTAACTGATCTGAGTTACACCCTGTATTTCTCCAGAGTGCCTCACTATTTTGCTGGTGCGGGTCACTTACATACATTACTTATCCTGTACTATCCTGAAGTTACATCCTGTATTATCCTCCAGAGCTGCGCTCACTATTCTGCTGGTGCATCACTTGTACATATTACTTTATCCTGTACTGATCCTGAGTTACTTCCTGTATTTTTCCCCCAAAGGCTGCCTCACTATTCTGCTGGTGCAGTCACTGTACATACATTATTATCCTGTACTGACCCTGAGTTACATCCTGTATTATCCTCCAGAGCTGCGCTCATAGTCTGCTGGTGCAGTCACTTTTTACATACATTACTTATCCTGTATGATCCTGAGTTACACCCTTTGTATTACCCTCCAAGCTGCGCTCCTATTCTGCGGGTGCAAGTCACTGTACTTACCATTACTTATCCTGTACTGACCCTGAGTTAACCCTGTATTATCCCCGAGCTGCCTCACTATTCTGCGGGGTGCAGGCATGTACATACATTACTTTTTTCCTGTATTGATTCCTGGGTTACATCCTGTATTTATCCTCCAGAGCTGCAATCACTATTTGTGGTGCAGTCCTGTACATACATTACTATCCTGTACTGCCCTGATTTACACCCTGTATTATCCTCCAGAGTGCCTCATTTTTGCTGGTGCAGTCACTTCAAATTTTTTTCCTGAAATGACCTGAGTTACATCCCTGTATTATCCTCCGAGCGCCTCACTATTTGCTGGTGCAGTCACTGAAAAATTACTTATCCTGTATGCCCTGATTTTAATTGTTTTTTCCTCCCAGAGCTCCCGGCCCCCACTTTCGGGTGGTGCAGTCATTTTCAAACATTACTTATCCTGTAGACCTGAGTTACATCTGATTATTCCGGAGGTTTTCCCTATTTGTGGGCGTCACTTTTACATACTTATTATCCTGTACTGATTTTGGTTAATCCTGTTTTTACCTCCAGAGCGGGCTCCCTATTCTGGGGTTTGCAGTCAATGGACTACATTACTTTCCTGTATGATCCGGGTTTTTACTCCTGTATTTTTCCCCCAGAGTGCTCACTATTCTGCGGGGTGCAGTATTGTACATACATTACTTTCCTGTATGATCCCGGTTTTAACATCCGATTACCCTCCAGAGCTGGTCATATTTGCGGGTAAGTCATTTTATCATTATTACCCTGTTGATCCGATTTTCCCCGTTTACCCTCCAGGGGTCGCTCCTATTCGCTGGCGTCATGTACAAAAATTATTTACCTGTATGTTTCCTGGTTACATCTGTATTATCTCAGGCTGCGTTACTATTCTGCTGGCCTTTTGATGAAAGTAAGTTTTTTTGAAAACCCCCGGTTTCTGTATAAATCTCTTCGCTTTTCCAGTAATTGTCGTCGTTTATCTTGAGAAATTGATTCTGAATTTTGGAATAATTTTCCACAAACCACATTTTAATTATTTACTTAAACGATTTCCTTCATTGAATTTTTTCCGCCGGGGAGCAGAGCGTTGCGTAATCAGGCGTCGTCTGCGCTGTTGTGGGGCAGGGGGGGTCGCTATGTTGCTGTGGGCTCCCGGCCCCCCTGGAGAAAAATCCCCTGAAGTTGGGGAAAACCGTTTCCATCAATCAGGAGAAAAACAGGAACTTTCTCGCAGGGGGCGGCGGCGGCGGTTGCAGCAGGGCGAGGACCAGGCAGAGGGGGCCCCCCCTGTAGGAAACAGGAATATACTTGCCCCCCCTTTTACTCACCTGGAAAAAATCAAACCCGTATTTAGGGTTTTGATTGACCCCTTTTTCAGCACCGGGGACTTTTCATTTTTTTATTCCAATCTTCAGGGAGGAAAAGTGACCAAAAAAAACTGCACTTCTGGCTCCGGGGATTTTCCCTTTTGCTGATTTATTAATAGTTTGGACTTTTACAGATGCGGCAACGACGATTGTGCAATTTTTTTTATTGTTTTTATTTGTAAAATAGGGAAATGGGGGGGGGGGATGTTAAACTTTATTTTTTTGTTTAACTCTTAAAAAATGTTGTAATTTTACCACAAAGGAAGGCGCAAAAATGTGTTCACTATTCTGTAAGACTAATATACAGCAGAACAGTGTGCAGCTACAGCTCTTGTCAAGGATGGTAATGGGGCAGCATGACGCGGATGGTAATAGGGGCAGTTGCTGGCAGGAGGTTAATGGGTTGTCAGTAAGGAAGGCAGGAGGTAATGGGGGCAGTTATGGATGGCAGGAGGGTTAATGGGGGCATTGATGGCAGGATGGGTTTATGGGGGGCGTAGCTGCGGAGGTAATGGGGGCACGTTAAGAGGGCAGGAGGTAATGGGGAGCAGTAAGCTGCAGGTTGGTAATGGGGGGCAGGTAAGGCTGGCAGGAGGTTAAATGGGGGTGTAGATAGGCAGGAGGTAATGGGGGCAGTAAGATGGCAGGAGGTAATGGGGGCAGTAAGCTGGCAGGAGGTAATGGGGGCAGTAAGATGGCAGGAGGTAATGGGGGCAGTAAGATGGCAGGAGGTAATGGGGGCAGTAAGCTGGCAGGAGGTAATGGGGGCAGTAAGCTGGCAGGAGGTAATGGGGGCAGTAAGATGGCAGGAGGTAATGGGGGCAGTAAGAAGGCAGGAGGTAATAGGGGCAGTAAGTGGAGGAGTATTTGGGGTTCTAGTAAGTGGCAGGAGGTAATAGGGGAAGTAAGGTGGTAGGTGTTAATAGGGGCTAGTAAGATGGCAGGAGGTAAAAATGGGGCTCAGTTGATGGAGGGGAGTTAATAGGGGCTGTAAGTTGGCGGGGGTAATAGGGCTAGTTAAGATGGTTGAGAGGGTAATAGGGGCAGTTAAGGCTGGGGCAGGAGGTAATAGGGGCAGGAAGGTGGCAGGAGGTAATAGGGGCAGTAAGATGGCAAGGGGTAATAGGGGCAGTAAGATGCGGGTGTATTTGGGGAGTAAGAGGGCAGGGCGTAATAGGGCAGTAAGATGGCTAGGGGGTAATAGGGCAGTAAGTGGAATTGTTTGGGGGTCGTATTGTTCTGGCTTGCTCGGTGACAGTCGGGCCGTACACTATATTTGTCGTGTTGGGGAGGGGGGGGGGGGGCTTCTCCCTGTATAACTCCCAACATGCTGCAGTTTTGTTGACTGCAGCATCTAAGTAGTTAAACCTCCAGGAAGGGTGTCCTCCAACCCGGTTCACTGACGTTCTCTGAGCTGCTCCATACTTGCGCTTTATGGTGGTCGCACGCCAACTTTGATATCTTGTGTCCCAAGCCTTGGGTGGCGGCAATTATTATTACAGTCTGCATCAGGATCGTCCCCCGACAATACAGTGATCCCAGTAACCAATGCGGCTGCGATGGTCGTCATGGCGAGGCTCGGGGCGATCATTGCACTATTCAGGGTGACTGTTCCTTTAAGAGAATATTTTTGTCGTTATTTTGATCTCATCCACAAGATAATCAAGTTTAAATAAGGGATATCAATATGTGAAACTTAACGGCTCCGGTCGGCTCGGCAAAAATGCAAAAACCAGCCAAAAATTTCCACGACTGCTTCTCCAATAATAGACATTTTCCAGTCGCTGCTAAGTTTTTTGTAATTCAACAATTTTCCTTCAGGTGTAAGTTCTTGTTATCTGACCGCGCAATCCATGGAATAGAAAGTGTCCGGAACAACCAGCTCCAAGACTTAAAGGGGAAGTCCACCTGAACTGTCCACCTCACACCACACACTACGCAAACAGGTCATACCCCAACTCTTCCTCATCATGCATTGCGCTCTGTCGCCTATCTGTACAGGTTAGGGGACTCACGCCAGTACTATGGTCGGACGATTAGGGAGGTAGTAAAAGCTGCGGGAGGGCCCGGCGGTGCAAGAAAATAGGACACTTGTTGATGTGACTATAGGCAGTATTATATCACGCTTTAATCATTGCTAGGGGTTTTACTTGAGGGCCCATTCACAATGTGTTTTGGTTCCCTCTATGACTTTCTAGTTTATGCCTTGGTGTGGGTTCGTTTACACATAGCACTGTTGGCAAGTTTTCTGTTACACTTGTACTGTAAGAGGTCAGTGGAGGTATTATGATGGCATCATATGCGTTTTGTGGCGGTAGGTATGTGCATGGTGGTATTATGTGAGCACTGTATGGCAATGTTATGCAGGCAGCCTAAGTGGTGGGTATTGTATGGCAGGCTTATTGGAGCTGTGTAACATGGCCAGGAGTATTGGGACGTTATGTTTGTATTATATGGTAGGATTATGCTATATGGTGGTGGTATATGGTGGGTATCGTATGGCAGAACTATTGGCACTATTATATAGCAAAATTATTGGCACTGTATGCTGGTATTATATGGCAGGATTATTGGGGCTGTCTGGTGGTATTATATGGCAGGATTGGCACCGTATGGTGGTATTATATGGCAGGTTATTGGCACCATGTGGTGGTATTATATTGTGGGTACTATATCGCAGGACTACTGGCACTATGTACTTGCTGGATTAATTTTTGTATTGCTGTGGGTGTTTGGATGGATTAGTATGGCAGATTATTGTTACTAGGTGGTTGTATTATATAAAGGGTATCGTATGGCAGAACTATTAGCGTCGTATTATATGGCAGGTTATTGGCACCAAGTGGTGGTATTATATAGAGGGTATCATATGGCAAGATTGGCCTTATTCATGCACACCCAACGGCGGTCCCGATCTCAGTCTAGAACCACAGCGTCATCGCCCCACGCGATCCGATCCCAGAGCATTATACAGTGGAGATCGTAGGACAGGACTATTGGCACTGTGTGGTGGTATTATATTGTGGGTATTATCAGAGGCGGCAAGTTTGAAGCATCTGGGAGCCCCCCCCCCGCACAGCTACATGTGCCACGTAGAAATTTGCTGTGTACCTTATGTGGCAGAAGGGCTTGGTTGGGCCCCCTCTAGGCTTGTCAGGGCCCGGGGTGTTACATCTTCTGCACGCCCCCTATAGCTACACCCCTGGGTATTATGTGGCACATATTGTTGGTCACGGGTTTGCAGCAGTATCTAGGAGCACTATGACGGTATTGCACTTTATGGTGGAGACAAGCTCCTAAAAATGGAATAAGGGGTGGGGGGGGCTATGGGGGGGGGAAAGGAAATTGCAGAAGTGGTGTTGTTACGTTTAATGCAGCAATATGTGTCAATCGCATACAAGTAAAATTGCAGCATCTCCGGCCCCAAACCCTTCCTGGATCTTCATCGCGTTGTGACGACGCGTTTCTAATCTGCCGAGTGGTGAATGATGAAGAACCGCCACCTGCTATTCTGAGCGGCTCGTTATGGGGGACGCCGGCCAGAGACCAGCCCGTCTGTGGGGATTCATCTGGTGACGATTCAGTTATTTGGGGACAATTCTCTGCAGATCGTTCCCAGATCCCCAAACCCTGCGCCAGATCCTGGACGTAATTATGATCTGGATCAGGTCTGAGGTGCCTCATCAAGAGTGGGCCGAGGTAGAGGGACGGTATCTTTTACATAGAGATCAACAAGATCATATGTTTGAGAAATATCCTGTGCACAGAGTCACAGGGATACAATCCGCAGCTACCAGGAAACAGAATGGGCGACCTCGTGGGGACATCTGGCGATTCCTTATTCTATGCTGGCACCATCCTCCAGCCTCAGAGCTTGTTGTGTAGTTCAGATAAGTCTCAGCTCGTACAAATATTATTCTAGGGAAAAATAACCTCTCTTAAAGGGCCAGTAACCCTCGTACTTTGGTGGGTTTATCAAGTTACTGCTTGGGCGTTATAAGAGTGAGCGGCTTGATATACGGTAACATAGGATGTAATTGTCTATGGTTGATATCATGTTACGTGGCGGTTATTAGGAGGGATATCAGTCTCATAGGTGTAAATGTCTTCTGGGTTATTCAGTATGGAGCAGTTATAAGAGGTAGCAGTGATAACTGCAGATAACATAGGTATGTTATGTAAGGGGGTGATTCCAGTATGGAAGTTATAAGAGGTGGGCTGATATCGTCACATAGGATGTAAGTTGGAGGTTATATCAGTCTGGAGCGTTATAGGGAGCGGTGATATCAGTAACATCGTGAGGTAAGGTATGGAGGTTATATCAGTACTGGAGCGACGTTATAAGAGGAGCGGCTCGTATTTACAGTCCACTCTTGGATGTAAAATGTCTCTGGTTATATTCAGTGCTGGGAGCTTTTTAAGAGGAGCGGGTTGTTTTCAGTGCACATAGGATAGTATTGTCTCTGGTTTTATCAGTACTGGGGTTATTAAGGGAGCGGTTGATATCAGTCAATCATAATGGTTGTAATGTCGATTTGAGTCTATCAGTACATGGAGCGTTTTTTAAGAGGAGCGGCTGTATCAGTAAAGAGGATGTAATGTTGGAGGTTGTATATCCGTACTGGAGCGTTATAAGAGGTGCGCGCTATCTTAACATTAGGATGTAATGGTCTGGAAAGGTTTATCAGTTCTGAGCGTTTATAGAGGAGGGGCTGATATCAAATCAAATAGGATGTATGACTCTGGTTTTTCGTACTGGAGGTTATAAGAGGAGGGAACGGGATAGCTGTCACATAGGAGTATATGTCTCTTGGTTATATCAGTAATGGAGCGTTATAAGTGGTGCAGTCTTGATATCAGTATTCATAGGTTTGTAATTGTCTGGAGTGTTTATATCAGTACTGGAAGTTATATGAGGAGCGGGCTGTTATCAGTAACAACTTAGGGAGGTAATGTCTGGAGTGTTATATCGTGGGAGCGTTATAAGAGGAGCGGTGATATCAGTCACATAGGATGTAGAGTATGGTTATTTCAGTACTGGACGACTCGTTATAGTGGAGCGGTCTGAATATCTCAGTCAATATGGATTGTAACTTTGTATCTGGTTTTATCAGTAAATGGAGCATTATTAGGGGAGCGCGCTGATACGGCATATTAGGATGTAATGTCTGGAGGTATATATTCAGTACTGGAGAGTTATAAGAGGAGCGGTGATATTCAGTACATAGGTGTATGTCGCTCTGGTTATATCAGTTCACTGGCTGATTATAAGGGGGTGCGGCTGATATCAGTCACTTATGTATGTAATGTATGGGGTTATTCAGTACTGGAACAGTTATAAGAGGAGTGGCTGATAATCAGTCACATTAGGATGTAAGGTCTGGAGGTTTTTTTCAGTACTGGAGCGTGTATAAGAGGAGCGGCTGATTATCAGTCACATTTGATGTAATGTTGGAGGTTATATCGTATGGAAATTTTAAGAGGGGGGGCTGTTCAGTACATAGGATGTAAGTTGGGGTTTATGTATGGCTTTTAAAGAGGGCGGTGATATCGGAATTGGATGTAAGTCTGGAGGTTTATCAGTACGGGCATTATAAGAGGAGCGGCTATATCGTAAATAGGTGAAAATGTTGGAGGTTATTCAGTATGGAGGTTAAAAGAGGAGCGGTGATATCGTCACTGGATTTTAAATGTCTGGAGGTTATATCAGTTGGAGCTTTTATAAGAGGTGCGGCATATCAGTGAGACAATTCGGGATGGGGTTCCAGGTGGGTTGATTTAGGGCCCAAAGGTGGAACTGTTTCCCGGGTTCCCCCTCAGTGTGTAAATGCTGTCCCTCCCTCCTATTCTGCCTTTGCCCCTCTTTTCTTGCCTCTCCTGAGGATGCCATTTTTCCAGGAACAACCCCGGGGCCCCCGGGGGTTTCCCCCCCGGGGTACTGTGGGCCCGTTGAGTTGGGAGGTTATACTTTTACTGGGGCCCCCTCCCCCTGCTAACTTTGTGGGTGATTATAGGCGGATTCCTGACCCTCAAAGCCTTGAAAGTTATAGTTTTGTTTCTTTGTGCCACCAAAGTTTTAGTATTCCATCAGTTTGGCCACACCCCATTGTCAAGATTCCTGACAAATACGATGAATAGTGCAAGAATCCTCTCACCTGCCGGGGCCTGATGGGGGGTGTGGGGGCCCCCCCCCGGGCAGGCATGGTTGCCCCGGTTGGGGGCTAGGGGGATTTTGGGCCCCCCTCTGTATAAGGGGGGCCCCCCGCCCGGACATACAAAAAATAATCAGATAGACAATTTCCGGGCAGTAAAGGGGGAAAAAATTTTAGCCGCAACGTCCCCTTTCGCCCGCTGTGACCCAATAAAAGGTTTAGCCGTCATTCGGGCCCAGCGCCATTCGAGAGGCCCCGATGGCGGCCATTCCCCCCCTCGCCGTGGAAAGTTTTCGGGGTGTTAGAATTTATGTTAGAGCAAGATGGGAACTACAAAGGTTAACGCCGAGTCTCCTGCACAAAAGGATAACGTTTGCAGGAATACCCAGGATGACAAGGGTGAACAGGGGCCCCCGGCGGCAAGGGGCAAAGTATACCGGCAGGGGAACAAATACCGGGGGAAGGTGCAGTCCCCCCCCCTTCCGCGCCCCCCAACCTCTAAAGGGGGACCCCCATATATACTTGAGATAATCACCCGGGCTCTCTAACAGACCCCCAAACCCTCATACATGGGTGACCCCCATGTATCATATGAGGAAAATCACCCGTTCCACAGCCCCCAACTCTACATGGGTGACCACCATGTATCATATAAAGAAAATCACCCCGCTCTCTCCACGCCCCCCAACCATACTGGGTGACCACCTGTTTCACTAGAAGATAATCCCCGCTCTCCACAGCCCCAAAACCTTTTACATGGGTGACCAATTTTTCACTATGAAGATAATCCCCGTTTCCCCCAGACCCCCAACCTATCATGGGTGACCCCAATAGTATCACTATAAAAGATAATCACCCGTCTCTCGCGGGCCCCTAACCTCAACTGGGTGACCCCCTAGTATCACGAGGTAATCACCCGCTCTCCACCGACCCCCAACCTCATACTGGGTGACCCCCATGTATCATTGAGGAAAATCACCCGCTCCCAAGCCCCCAAACCTATCATGGGTGCCACCTTAGTTCATGGGATAATCCCCCCGCTTCCCAGACCCCAACCTAAAAATGGGTGCCCCCCATGGGTATCACTAGAGGATAATCCCCGCTCTCTCCCACAGACCCTAAATTCATACTGGGTGCCCAACCTAGTTCCCTATGGGGAAAAATACCGCTCTCAAGCCCCCCCAACCTCATAATGGGTGCCCCCTTTTTTCCCTAGAGGAAAATACCGTTCCAGACCCCCACCTATAATGGGTGCCAAACCATAGTTTTCCCATGAGGATAATCCCCCGCTCTCTCCCGCCCCCAACCTCTTAATGGGTGCCCCCATAGTACCCCTTTGGGGTAAATCCCCCGCCTCCACAGCCCCCAACCTCTAATGGGTGACCCCCAGTATCACTGGGTAATACCCCTCTCTCCAGCCCCAATTTAAAGGGGTGCCATTTGTTCCGGGGGTTTTCCCCCCCCCCAAAAGACCCCAACCTAACAGGGTGACCACATAGTTCTTGAAGATAATCACCGCTCTCTCCACAGACCCAACCCCCCAATACTGGGTGAACCCCATAGTATCACTTGAGGATAATCACCTGCTCTCAACAGACCCCAACCTCATCCATGGGTGACCACATTATTAACACTGAGGATAATCACCCGCTCTCCGCAGACCCCCAACCTCATACATGGGTTAACAACATAGTATAAACTATGAAGATAATCACCGCTCTCTCCATAGACCCCAACCTCATCTTGGGTGACCACCATAGTATTCATGAGGATAATCCCCTGCTCTCCACAGACCCCCAACCTCATACATGGGTGACCACCATAGTATCCCTATGAGGATAAATCACCCTTCTCCGCAGACCCCCAAACCTCTTTAAAATGGGTGACCAACTTGTACACTATGAGGATAATCACCCTTTTCCGCAGACCCCACAATTTCTACATGGGTGCCCACCATTAGTACCCCTATGAGGATAATCAACCCGCTCTCCGCCAGACCCCAACCTCATTCATGGGTGACCACATGTTCACTATGAGGAAAATTTCACCTGCTCTCCCAGACCCCTACTTTTCATGGGTGCCACATAGTATACTGAGGAATAATACCGCTCTCCCAGACCTCAACCTCATACAGGGTGACCACCATGTATCATGAGGAAATCCCCTCCGCTCTCCAGACCCCCAACCTCTACTGGGTGCCACCAGTATCCACTATGAAGATAATAACACCCGCTTTCACAGACCCCCACCTATAATGGGGGGACCACCATAGTATCAATGAGGATAATCACCCTCTCCACAAAACCCAACTCATACATGGGTGACCACATTAGTATCATTTGAGGATAATCCCCCGCTCCACAGACCCCCAACCTCATACATGGGTGACCACCATAGTATCACTGAGGATAATCACCCGCTCTCCACAGACCCCCAACCTCATACATGGGTGACCACCATAGTATCCCTATGAGGATAATCACCCGCTCTCCGCAGACCCCCAACCTCATACATGGGTGACCACCATAGTATCCCTATGAGGATAATCACCCGCTCTCCACAGACCCCCAACCTCATACATGGGTGACCACCATAGTATCACTATGAGGATAATCACCCGCTCTCCACAGACCCCCAACCTCATACATGGGTGACCACCATAGTATCACTGAGGATAATCACCCGCTCTCCACAGACCCCCAACCTCATACATGGGTGACCACCATAGTATCACTATGAGGATAATCACCCGCTCTCCGCAGACCCCCAACCTCATACATGGGTAACTGCCCCAACACTGTGCCCCAATCAGACTATGTTGGTCTCCACTGTGACGGACACATTGCAGCAACCAGGACGATATTCTTACACTTTATGTTTTAATTGCTCAGCATTGGAAAGAGCTCTGCTTGCTGCTGGTGAATAAGAGCTCTGCTTGCTGCTGGTGAATAAGAGCTCTGCTTGCTGCTGGTGAATAAGAGCTCTACTGTTCACATTCAGAGGCGGCGGCGCGTTTTTTTTGTACAGAAAGGCAAAGCAAAACTGAACATTTCTGCACAAAAAACGCCTTGTGTGAAAGCGCCGTTACATATGCAGTTCTGCTCATCTCTAGGAAGCGGACACTACTGTCCAGTATAGACAATGCTCTGTGAGCCAAACAACCTGAACTTCAAACTGATACATTGTACAGAGCTAGTCCTGCTCTCAGCTGAGGGTTTGTTACAATTGTATCCAGTGTAGACAATGCCCGGACTCCAGACTGATACACTGTACAGAGCTAGTCATGCTCTCAGCTGAAGGTTTGTTACAATTGTATCCAGTGTAGACAATGCCCGGACCCCAAAACTGATACATTGTACAGGGAGAGTCCTGCTCTCAGCTGAGGGTTTTGTACAGTTTCTATCCAGTGTAAAAATTTGCCTGACTCCAGCGAACATTTGTACACAGCTAGTCCTGCTCTCACTGAAGGTTTTTTAAAAATTGTATCCGTGTAGAAAATCCCCGGGGACTCCAAACTGATCACTGTACAGGCTAGCCCCATGCTCTCAGCTAAGGTTTGTTACAATTGTATCCAGTGTAGCAATTTTCCCGGCTCCGGGGACTGATACACGTACAAGCTAGTCAGCTCTCAAGCTGGGTTTGTTCAATTGTTTCCATTTTTGGGACAATCCCGGACCCCAACTGAACTTGTACAAGCTTCCTCCCCCTTCAGCTGAGGGTTTTTTTTCAATTGTATCCAGTTGAGACCCGACTGATACATTGAAAAGACCTAGTCTTGCTCTCACTGGGGTTTGTTACAATTGTTCCAGTTAGATAAAGTCTGGGAGATAAACACCCTGACAAAATAAATTGTACAGACTAGTCCGCTCTCTGGCTGAGGGTTTTTACATTTGTATCCAATGTAGACAATCCCCGGGGGGGACTCCAGAGTTTCATTTACAGAGCTTCCCCTGCTCCAAGTTGGGGTTTTTTTTTTTACAGCTGAACCATGTAACAATGCCCCGGACACCGGGACTGATACATTGTAGCAGGGCCAGCAAGAAAATTTTGTGGGGGCTGCTGCTAATGTATTTAGCTCACAGAGCATTGCCAAACCAAAATTCTAACAAACTCACCTAAGGGTGCTTTCACACGGTGCGGTTTTGGTGCGTTTTTTGATGCGTTTTTTGTGCAGGAAGACAACAATTAATGCTATACATTGTTGCACAAAAAACGCATTAAAAACGCACCAAAACCGCACCGTGTAAAAGCACCCTTAGGCTGCTTTCACACAGCGCAGTTTTGGTGCAGTTTTAGCTGTGCTCTAATTAAGCTGCCTTTATTACCAGCAAGCTTCATTCACTTATCTAAACTGTTTGGAAAGTGATGGATCAATGTGTTTGCATCTACAAGACGTCACACACAGTCATTGATGACTTACTTGAAACACCTTTCTGAACTATTTAGACAACTGGAAGCAGCTACTGGTAATAAAGGCAGTTTAATTGGGGCGCAGCAAAAACTGCACCAAAACTGCGCTGTGTGAAAGCAGCCTTAGAGCAGGACAAGCAGTGCACATGGTTTACATTCACTGACAGGAAGCAAAGATCTGGAAACTGGTTTATAAATTTAAAAAAAATGGTTTAAAAAAAGATTACACTTAAACTGGAAAACTCCTTCAGTCCCCAAATTCTTTCTGCTGCTGGGATCAGTCTTTAGTGCGGTTCTAGCATTGTATCCATAAAGCAAGCAGAGGTCTTCCCGATGGGTAAGAGCTGCAGTGAATGGAAACCGAATACAAGCAGAATGAATATAACCGACTGAACAAAGCGTGCGAGTCCCATCAGTCACCGCGCCAACCTGCGACCTGAGCGCGCCGCTGCCAGGATACAGAGTCCCACACTGAGCGGAATCAGGGAGAGCAGCAGGGAATGATGGGTAAGTGTCCGCCCACCGGCGCCGCCGCCACAGGCGAGTGATCCGGGCTGATTGCGGCGATCAGCAGGGGACTGCGCATAATCCGCGCTCAGGTGTCCTGAGAATCGTCCGGGGTCAGAAAGTGAAAACTCTTCAGGTCATTCTCATCATTTCTGGGAAAATCTAATCTGCTGGAAGTGACACAAGACAAATGCCAGGACCCGGGTGGAGGGAAAACGGGGAGGGGGCTGCAAAAAGACCCAGGCGCAGCATCAGTCCTGGAAGTAATCACCGGCTATGGCTCGTGTGTGCGGCGCTGGAAACGGCTGCTCATCCTGAGCCTCCTGGTTCATGAGCACAGCAACACTGAAGACCGACACTCGGGCAGGGCTTGGGCCTTTGTAAGTTAGGGCAGGTCTATCTGCTTTCAGGATTCTTGGAAAGCTGGGTGATGCCTCCATGTGCTGCAGAACTGGGATCTTACAAGGAACACAGGGATTTACTATTGGACAGGTCAGGAGAGTCACAGAGTCACCAATCACTGGCGGCCCAAGCGCTACGTAACATGGGGCCAATAAAAAAACCCGCCACAAATTTAAAAGGTTTAGCAACCAGAATCTATCAGGCCCCATTCACCATATGTCACAGGGGCCTTGAAGGGAGCGATCCTGAAAAGGAGTCCAAGGGGGCCATGCGGGCTCTTCTGCACCATTTCCCGTCACTATACACCTGAGGTGCAGCCAAATCACAGGGTGAATGGGGCCCAGGTCTGGACGCAGCACAGGAGAGCGCACAGGTATCAGCAGAACATTCACTAAAAGAGTCCATGCAGGTCCTAGCGGGGGAGGGGGCACATACTTCTGGATGAGACACAGGCGGATGTCAGTGCTATGACTGGGACGTATTTCAGCCCGTAATTTGCGGCGTACTGCGATCAAAACAGGCAGAACGTCCCAGCATTACGTAATGTACCTTCTCATAAAACTATGAAATTTCGTTCCTCTCCCCGGGCGTACAAAATGGCGACGGGGGGGAGAAGTGACATGCTATAGCGGCGTGAAAAATGCTATGGGGCCCACGGGCTGCCCGCTCCCTACACACGTGCAATTTCAGGGCAAAAACGTCCCACAATTTTCCCCTGAATAAACCGCCCCCCCCCCAGCAGGATGATCGTTACAATTGAAGAACGGCTCCAGGACTGACACAACAAGATTTTTAGTCTTATGTGCAGGGCCTGAATGTGCAGGGTTTGTCACAGTGTAGCAGGAGAGGGGATACATACATACCATGTCAGACAGGGGTGACTGGCGCCCATCAGCAGAGATGATTCTTACCACTGCTTACCACTATGCCCACCAGTGGAGCGGGTCCTGGGGGCCCACCAGTGGAGAGGGTCCTGGGGGCCCACCAGAGGAGCGGGTCCTGGGGGCCCACCAGTGGAGCGGGTCATAGGGGCCCACCAGAGCAGCGGGTCCTTGGGGCCCACCAGTGGAGAGGGTCCTTGGAGCCCACCAGAGGAGAGGGTCCTTGGGGCCCACCAGAGGAGCGGGTCCTTGGGGCCCACCAGAGGAGCGGGTCCTTGGGGCCCACCCGAGGAGCGGGTCCTTGGGGTCCACCAGTGGAGAGGGTTCTTGGGGTACATTGCCTCTCTTTCTCTGCCTCTCTGAACAGCAGCCCCAAGCCTGCCATAGCCAGGGGCCTACCCTGTGTTTCCCCTTCTCCCAGTATGGGCCAGTATGAACCTGTGTCTGTTGTACAAGTGACTGCCTGCACTGATACATTGTAACAACCCTACAGTACAGGATGGCTTCACTACCTCAGAACATAATAAAAACACGTCCATTCACTGAATGCAAGCAGAGGTCTTGGAAACCGTGAGGAATTGAAGCACAAAGAGAATCCAGTGGTTGCCCGCGACCCGACGATCGCCATGATGCCGCGACTCCATGCAGCGCTCGCCCCCATCCTCCTGGCCAGGTTGAGATGTGTTGGCGTCGGAGATGCGGGCGCTGCCAAATGCAGATAAATCAGCGGCTTGGGCTTTTATTAACTCCTTGTGAAGTGGCGCTGGCGCCGCGGCAAAGGGTTAAGAGGCTCAGCATGAACTGCGGCGGAGTTGCTTTCCTGCTTATTACTTAGTCTTCACATGACAGGCCTCGCATTTCATCAGCCGTGAGTGCGGCGGTAAATCACGGTAATGGCTCCCGTCACGGACGTCCGCCATCTCTCCGCCGCGAGCAGGAGCGCGGGATGTTTGTGACGGTTCCGATGATTTGCTCACTTTCTATTTTCTACGTGACGCGTCCCTTCCTGCTGACGCCAAGAGATTGCTCTCATTTACTGACGCACGGAAGGTCCGACTTAATTGACTTCTGACTCTGGCGCTGGAAACCATAAATATTTCATCCCTATGTACACAGAGCACGATGGAAATGACCATGTCCAGCAGCCGCTGCCACCTTCGCAGGTGCCACCGCCGCCACCAACCGTACAGAGCACCGCCGCAGGAGCAAACCCAAAAAACCTCCATCCCCTGGTCATATGCCCTGCAAGTACCTTGGCAAAGTACTATCCTCTAGTCACAGCCAAAGCACCATTCAAAATCCTGCTGCATTTCAGTCAGCTCTCAGGCTGCAAAGTGCTCTGGAAACATTTGATCTTCTCTAGTCATAGCCAAAGCTCCATTCAAAATCATGCTGGCTTTCCACTAGCGCTCAGACTGTAGGTTTTACAACCCGATGACACATTCATTTCAGAGTCGAATTGACCTTTGCATCTTCTACTCCAGTCACAGCCACAGCTCTATTCAAAATCCTGCTGCATTTCAGTCAGCTCTCAGGCTGCAAAGTGCCCTGGAAACATTTGATCTTCTAGTTACAGCCTAAGTTCCATTCAAAATTCTGCTGCTTTTCAGTTAGCTCTCAGGCTGAAGGATTTACATCTCAATGACACACCTGCTACATTGTCATATAAACCTTTGCATCCTATGCTTTGATAACATCTAGAGCTTCATTCAAAATTCTGCTGGTTTTCTGCTCGCTCTCATGGTTGCACAACTTTACACCTCAATGACTCATTCACTTCAGCTTCGCCTGGACCTTGGCATCTTCTGCTCTTGTCACATTCAAAGCTCCTTTCAAAATCCTGCTATTTTTCAGTTGCCTCTCAGGCTGAAGATGCTCTGGGAGCAGCCAACCTCCAGTCACACCCAAAGCACCATTTAAAATTCTGTTGCTTTTTCATAAGCTCTCAGGCTTCAGATGCCCTGGAAACATCTTATCCTCCAATTACAGCTGAAGCGCACTTCAAAATTCTGCTGGATTTCTGGTAGCTCTCAGACTAAGATTTTTCACCTCAATGACGCGTTCATTTGAGAATTGAATGGACCTTTGCATCTTATGCTCCGGTCACAACCAAAGCTCTATTCAAAATCCTGCTGCTTCTCAGCTCTTAGGCTACAGGTGCTCTGAGAATGTCTTATCCCTTTAATCACAGCCTAATCTCCATTCAAAATCCTGCTGCTTTTCAGTTCACTCTCAGGCTTAGGCTACGTGGCAATGATTTACTGTCAGACTTTTAAGCAGATTCGTTATTTAGAAACTGCAAAAATCCAAATCAAATCATCCCCATAGACCTCAATAGAAAATCCGAGCTGTAGTCTACACGACTCAGATTTCCTGAGGTCAGATTTGAAATCCAAAAACCGGCTAAAAAAAAAAACTTAGATCATGTTCTATAATCTACCAAAAAACGTTGGATTATAGTAAAGTTCGTTGAATTAGCCGTCGGAAATCTGTGGTGAAAAAAACGACAAAAAATCTAAAATACTGGTCAGATTCTGTCCTGTGGACATAGCCTAAAGGTTTTACATCTCAATGACACGTCTATAGAGAGTCGTAAAGACCTTTGTATCTCAGGGTATGTTCACATTTCTTATTTGTAGGGCGTATTTCGATGCATAACTGCGCCAAAGAACGCCCCGCAAATAGGGTAAAACCATTTACAAGTCCTGCATCATTCAGACTATGATTTTTATGATCGTATCCTTTGGCGCGTAATGTACACCTGTAAAAAGAAATGACCACAGCTAAAGCCCACTTCAAAATCCTGCTGGCTTTCTGTTAGCTCTCAGGCTGCAGGGTTTACATCTCAATGACCCGTCCACTTCGGAGTCCTATAGCCCTTGAAATGCTTTGCATCTTATGTTCTGGTCACATCCAAAGCTCCATTTAAAATCCTGCTGCTTTTCAGTTAGCTCTCAGGCTGCAAATGCTCTAGGGACATTTTCTGGTTACAGCCGAAGCCCCATTTAAAATTCTGCTGGCTTTCTGTTAGCCCTCAGGCTGCAAGCTTTACACCTCAATGACACATCCACTTCAGTCATCCGGAGCTTTGCTTCTTATGCTCCGATCAGATCCAAAGCTGCAGTTTCTTGGACAACACATAACAATGCTTATATTGCGGCTCCGATATTTAACGCCAATTCTCTGATTTTTCCGGAGGCCTCGGATTTATCAAAGGCAACTCTCCGGTGATTTGCTCCTCGTGTCTCGTCTCTGATCTCTCAGCTCTCGCTTTGTGTTCCATCTGCTGCATATATAACAGAGAGCACGGTAGCGGCACAGGTTGTGGTGTGAACGCGAATACAGGAGAGACAGGATTTTACTTGGAACCAGTCACATAACTCTACCGCTGGGGCCATGAGGACGCACCAGATTCCACCCATCGCTGATGTTACCCCTTCCCATATAACAGAATGGGAGAACAAATAGCGGAATACAAAGTTGTGGAACTTCCAAACTCTGTAACAGTTAAGGGTTTGTTATAATGGTATCCAGTGTAGACAATGCTCTGTGAGCTCAATGGCCTAGATTCCAGCTTGATACATTGATACATTGTACATAGCCAGTCCTGCTTTTAGGTGAGAAGTGGATAAAATGCTTTGTGTACTTAATTTAATAATTCTGCACCATACTTGTTTTAGCTGCTCCCTTAGTGATCCATTGTTTACAGCTCATCTCCAGGGGATACGACCAGTGACGATAGCTCCTCCGTCCTGGCCACACATGCTCAGACATCACCTCTCCTCTCAGGCAGCTACTGTCAGTGTCTTGCATGCTTGGTAATCACACACACTCAATGCTGAGTGAGTGTTCAACCCCAGGTGCTGTCAATCTTCTCCTGCCTTCTGTACATCATAGTAAACAGTGCAAATAATTGAAAGAATCTCAATCGGTACTGAAATTGAGGAAAAAAAATCCAAATGTTTGGTTCCTACAAGGATTTGAACCTAGGACCCCTATGCTGAAAGGCAAAAGTGCTGACCACTCAGCTACATTGCCGTTACTCTCAGTTCTTACATAGCAGCCCTTGTTTGAATAGAGTGAGCACACTGTGGGGAAGGGCATGGAGATGTCAACCCTGCTTGGTCACATGATATCCAGTTCAAATAAATCATACATCCCTCCTTCCCTTCCGAAGACACTGAAAGATGAAGCAGGACAAACCAGGCATGAAATGGCTTCATGGTAAAACCCGTTTAACAGCCTGGACTCTAGACTGATACATTGTACGTAGCTAGTCCTGGACATACAGCTGAGGATTTGTTACAACTGTATGCAATGTAGGCAATCTTCTGTGATTGCAACAGCCCAGACTCCTACAGGAGGTGAAGCTAGTGATGTAGGCAAAATACCTGCTGTAGCTTTAATAAAACTGTGGCTGCAGCTCTGGATGTGACTGGAATATAGGAGAAACCATAAAGGCAGAATTGTAAGCGCAGCTCTGGATGTGACTGAAGTACAGGACATAATTTAGTGGCAAAACTGTATAAGAATGTAAACTGGATGCAGCCTTGGATGTCGCTGGAGTATTTACATTGTTACTCAGAATATACAGCATCTCTGATACAGCAGCCACTTTGTATCAGTTGCAGTCATTAGGCCGGATCTGATTATGACGACCGTTCTCACGTATTTCTGACATGGGATAGTGTCAATGCTGCGTTTTTATCTCTAATGTGAAGCTTGTACTTCCCCTCACCCGCAGGCGCCCAGCTCCTCTCCTCCAACCATGTGCCCAGCTCCTCTCCCAACAGCGCCCAGCTCCTCTCCTCCAACCATGCGCCCAGCTCCTCTCCCAACAGCGCCCAGCGCCTCTCCTCCAACCATGCGCCCAGCGCCTCTCCTCCAACCCTGCGCCCAGCTCCTCTCCTCCAACCGTGCGCCCAGCTCCTCTCCTCCAACCGTGCGCCCAGCTCCTCTCCTCCAACCATGTGCCCCAGCTCCTCCTCCTCCAATGTGCCGCCCCCCTCTCCTCCACCATGGGGCCCACCTCCTCTCCCAACAGCGCCCAGCTCCTCTCCTCCAACCCTGCGCCATCCCGGCCCCCTCTCGCCATCCCCTGTGGCGGCTCACTCCGCTCCCCTACCCTCTCTCTGCAGTGCCCAGCTCCTCGCGGCCTCCCATGCACCACCCCACCCCCTTTTATCAACCCATGCGGCGCCCCTCTCCACTTTCCTCCTCCACCCATGCGGCGTCCCCGCTCCCCCTCCACCCATGCGGCGTCCCCGCCCCCTTCTCCTCCTCCACCCATGTGGCGTCCCCGCCCCCTTCTCCTCCTCCACCCATGTGGTGTCCCCGCACCCTTCTCCTCCTCCACCCATGCGGCGTCCCCTCTCCTCCTCCTCCACCCATGCGGCGTCCCCTCTCCTCCTCCTCCACCCATGCGGCGTCCCCGCTCCCCTCTCCTCCTCCTCCACCCATGCGGTGTCCCCGCTCCCCTCTCCTCCTCCAGCCATGCGGCGTCCTCTTCCTCCTCCTCCCATGCGCCGTCCCCGCTCCCCTCTCCCCCTCCACCACCCGGCGTGCTCCTCTCCCCCTCCCCCCCCAGGGCGCCGTCCCCGCTCCCCTCTCCCTCCTCCACCCATGCGGGGGTCCCCGCCCCCCCACCCTTCTCCTCCACCCATGCGGCGTCCCCGCTCCCCTCCTCCACCCATGTGGTGTCCCCGCCCCCTTCTCCTCCTCCACCCATGCGGCGTCCCTGCTCCTCCTCCCCCCCATGCGGCGTCACCGCTCCCCTCCTCCTCCTCCTCCCCCCATGCGGCGTCACCGCTCCCCTCTCCTCTCCTCCTCCCCCCATGCGGGGCCCCGCTCCCCTCTCCTCCCCCTCCCCCCATGCGGCGCCCCGCTCCCCTTCCTCCTCCTCCCCCATGCGGCGCCCCGCCCCATCTCCTCCTCCTCCCCCCATGCGGCGCCCCGCCCCCCTGTCCTCCTCCCGCCATGCGGCGCCCCACTCCCCTCTCCTCCTCCCGCCATGCGGCGCCCCGCTCCCCTCTCCTCCTCCCGCCATGCGGCGCCCCGCTCCCCTCTCCTCCTCCCGCCATGCGGCGCCCCGCTCCCCTCGCCTCCTCCCGCCATGCGGCGCCCCGCTCCCCTCTCCTCCTCCCGCCATGCGGGCCCCCGCCCCTTCCTCCTCCCGCCATGCGGCGCCCCACTCCCCTCTCCTCCTCCCGCCATGCGGCGCCGTGCTCCCCTTTCCTCCTCCCGCCATGCGGCGCCCCGCTCGCCTCCCCTCCTCCCCCCATGCGGCGCCCCGCTTGCCTCCCCTCTGACAAGGTCTGAACAATCCCAATTTCAGTCAATATTTCCAATGACAGCGGCGACATTTTGCTCCCGGTTTTACGACCCTCCGCAGCGCCAGTAAATAACGCGCCGTATATTGTTTCGATTTTCCGCGTCTCCCTAAAACGTATATATTTTTGAAAGACTGCGGTAATAGGCGATAAATAAGATGGCAGCAGATAAATGGCGAATGTTTTCGCGCTCGCCGCCCTGGAAAATGAAGTGTCTTTCCTATAAATTGTATACAAGTCCGCGGCGCGCTCGTCCTGTAACCACATCTGTACACAGAACGCACCCTTCACATAACCTCTGCCGGCTGATTAATGGCTGCTGGCGAGCGCGCTGCAATCCGATGCCAGAACTACACAAGCCCAAGTTTTTCACAAGTCCCGGGGGCCAAAACATGCACATAAAAATGCCTCTCCGTAACGGCGCGCGGAGAAATATGCAAGCTTGCAAGCTCCGCCGTATATTTTATGGTTACACGTTCCTGGATCCCACTCGCCAGGATTAACCGTTATGTTCGACGAAGGAGACGGGCGCGGCTAACGAGCCACAGGGGGGCGCTGCAGGCGGCAGGCGCGGGGTTAACGGGAAGAGACCAGAAGAGGAGCTCGGTCTTCAGAACCCGCATGTTACGTGTCCTGAGATGGAGACTGATTGAAAAACATTGGAAAAAACGTTAACGGTAACCGCTGGCAACTGCATGATGCCGCGGACGACTGACGGGTGATCGTATGCCGACCACCCTCCTAGAGGTCACCTGAGGGTCCGTGCATACAGTGGCCAAGATTTACCATGAACTTTGGTGGCCACGTGTGTTACCCCTTTAAGGACCATGTTGTAACTTTTTATTTTTTTTGTCGAAATTGCCATGTGAGGGCTTGAGTCAGGTTTTATTTTTTAATACCACAATTTTGGGGTACACACAACTTATTGATAAACTTTTATTCACTCTTTCAGGGAGGACATGGGAAAAAATTCTGCCACAGTTTTTTGCATTTTATGCCATTCACCATATGGTAAACTTACTGTGATAACTTTACTTTATGAGTCAGTACAATTACGACAATACCAGAATTCTATCATTTAAAAAAAATCCGCTTTTGCGCAACAAAAAATTACTTTTTAAATGTAACTAAATTTTCTGTTGACATCTGAACGAGGGCTTGTTTTTTGTGAAATAACTTTGTTCTTCTTGGTAACATTTTTGGGTACAGAATACTTTTTGATCACTTTCTATTTTTTGGGGGAAGAAAATTAGCAAAAAATGTGATTCAGGCTTTTTTTTTTTTTTTTTTTTTTTTTTTAATATTAAGGTTCACCATGCAAGTTAAGGTGATAATTTTGGAGTTTAGGTCAATACGGTTGAAGCGATACCAATTATAAATAGGGTTTATTCTTTTTATTTTCTATAGATAGGAATTTTCTTAGCGGAAAAATTGGAATTTCCTTCATCTTACTTGGGATTTTTTAAAATTTATTTCTTTATGAAACTTTTAATTTTTTTTTTGTCCCGCTAGGAGAATTAACCATGCGGTCATTTGATTGCTCATATACTACACTTACTTATATGGTGCATTATATTATACTTGTTGGTTTGACACTACTTAGCATCTTATGGGCCTCTACCGCAGGGCCTAAAAAGTAGAAATAGAAGTCAGACCTGGGAGTCTTCATCACATCCCCGCCGACCATGTAAACCCATCGGCTCCCTGGGAACACATCGCCATTTTTGCCAATGGGGTTAGAGAAGGAACCACCTCCCTCTTAAACCCCATGGATGCAATGGTCACTACTCCCAGCAGCATCTATGGGGTTAAACAGCAGGGTCCGGGCTGTCATCTGCCCTCCCCATCCCAACTTCACCCTGCACTGGACACCGATGCCGGCTTACTTTTGCCGCGCTGACAAGGCTGTGGGGATAAGATTGTGTTATCGGGTGTTGGTTTGTAATTTGTATTTGTAATGATGTTATTTAATAGAAATTCAAGGCTTCAACATTTTAGGCCAATTGTAGGTGAAATTTAAATTGCATTGATTCATACATTTCATAGCGAGAGGTAAGGCCGATGGGTCACCTGACCAAATTATGACAACACCCTCTAAAGCGACTGTACCACTCTATGCAAGACACCAGGATTATCTGAAGAAAAAAAATCCTCCCACCATGCAAGAAGCAAATTTGCTAAGGATGGGGTAAACTTTGTTCCCATAGACGTGCCCACATTTGCAAATAAAACTGTCTGTTAAGCATAAAAAACAACTACAAGATCACAGCATGAATTCTGACAGCTTTCAATGCTTCACTATATGTAATCACTTGTATGCCTAGATCACGGGGTCTACACACATATAGGGATTCTGTGTCACATGTTGACCATGAGAAGCGATTCTGCCATGTGATTCCACTGAGCATTCAAGACCTACTTCATATCCTTCAAGTCACCTGGACAATATCCAGCAGAAGGTTGCAGCAGAGAATCGATCCAAAGACAGATTTTCATTAATAGAACTAATACCAGACACAATAGGGAGGGGCGCGCTCTATATGGATCTTTGGAATTTAATGAAATATTGGTATAACTGGATTAGTAACAAAAGTAATCAAACCAAACCTTTATAGTGATCATTCCCAGAGAAATAGCGGACTCCAAAACAACGTAGAGATCATGTTCAAATAAAGACTGCGGAGAAGTGATCTCTACAGAACAGGAGGTGTCAGTCTATAGTGAATAGTGGATCCTGTGTTATCTATATATAGGTGTTACCTGTCAGTGTAATCCTGCCTGTGATGAGACTGCAGGGAAGTGATCTCTACAGAACAGATGGTGTCAGTCTATAGTGACTGCTGGAGCCTGTGTTATCTATATATAGGTGTTACCTGTCAGTGTAATCCTGCCTGTGATAAGGAAACGGGGAAGTTCTCACAGAAGGAGGATCCATGTGAAGGAGGATCTTTTTATCTTTTTAAAAGGTGTTACCTGTCATGTAACCCTCCCTGGATGAGACGCAGGGAATGACTCACAAACAGATGGTGTCAGTCTATAGTGACTGCTGGAGCCTGGTTATCTAATATGGGTTTTCCCGTCAGTGTAACCTCCCCGGATAAGGAAAGGGGGGGAAGGACCTTTTACAAAACCAGGGGGGGTCATCTATAGTGAATGGGGGATCCTGTGTATCTATTATAGGTGTTACTGTCATGTAATCCTGCCGTATGAAAGCGGGGAAAGGGACTCTACAGAACAATGTGTCAAAAAGTGCCCTCGGGGGCGTGTTATCTATAAAGGTGTTACCTTCAGTGAAACCGCCTTAAAGAGGAGACTGCAGGGAAGTGATCTCTACAAAACAGGAGGGGGTGGATTTCATATATAATTACAAAATAATGGGATTTGTGCGCTTTGCTGTGGATTGATTAGGTGTAATTTTATTTTACGGATTCCTGTGAATATTTTAGGAGCACAAATGGCGCGAGCGTCCACCCACGTACAGCCAGGACCTGGGGCTGCAGTTCCAGGAAACATGCGCCACATCTATCCATCTATATATCCCACCCCTCTTGGTTCCAGATCTCTGTCCCCTTTTAAACGTCCCTCTATTTGCTTCGATTAATTACCTCACAAAGAAAAACGTCCTCTATTGCCCCCAAATGCGTCTCTCTGGTCCCAGCTACAATGTGTCCCCTGTGTAAGGATTTGTTACAATTTGGACAATAAATTTTATATCTTCACATCATTTTATGAAAGGACAAACTCCTGAAGGGAATAACTCAACATGGAAGATGGATACTTCACACAATTGGCAAAACAGTGTATCCCAAAAGTTAGTACGCCCCTCAAATTCCCGTAAATCTTGTTTTCTATCTTCTCCTGGGAGAGCACTGAGGATCTGACCCTGATACAATGTAAAGTAGTCACAGCATCAATGTCTATGGGGACAAAAGTGAGGACACCCCTAAGGGACCGCAAAAGTGAGGACACCCCTAAGTGATACAATGTAAAGTAGTCAGTGCTCGGCTTGTATCACAGGGAAGAACTCACAGCATCAATGTCTATGGGGACAAAAGTGAGGACACCCCTAAGAGACCACAAAAGTGAGGACACCCCTAAGTGTCCTAATTCGCCTAATACCTCCGGTCCAACTTAAAGTGAATGTGTCAAAAATAACTTATTATTTAACTCACATTTTTATGTTCAACACATTTAAGAATTTTTGGTTATATTTTTTTTTTTTACTTTTCTATATAACTTTCAATATTTTTTAATAATTCTTAAGTCCTGCAGTTCTCATTTTGGCCACTAAGCCTAATAATAGTTTAACACGTCCTGTTCTGTAGAGAAAGATTCTCAGTTGTCTGCTCATTATCAGCACAAGGAGGGTCAAACTGAAAAGTGACTTCAGTGTGAATAGATAACACAGGATCTACCAGTCACAAGAGGAGATGGTCACAGTTCACCCTTTCACCTCCCTGCACACTGACTTCTTCCCAGGTCACAGAGCATGAGTGGAGAACTCTCCTATAGAAGTGAATGGGACTGAGTCAGTCTTAAAGGGGTTTTGCCAGGACGTGCCTTATCTGCTAAGAAGCAAATGTAAACAAGCCACGCTGAGCTAACATGCATAAGGGATCGTGTGAAATGTTCACTCAAATAATCAAACTACAACTAGTGGATTCTGTATACAAAAGACAACACATTTTCTCCACAGCAGCTTGAAAGCTTTTTCATGTTCTCTGTCATCAGATAAAGCGGGGATCTACTCAGATAATCACACTACAACTAGTGGATTCTGTATACAAAACACAACATATTTCTACCCGGTGCCTTGAAAGCTTCTTCATCTCCCTTTCATCAGATAAGAAGTGTTCTCTGCCCAAGCCCGGCCAGCAGCTCCTGTCAGGTCGTATCTAATAGAAGCTTTTAAGTAACTAAGGGCGGGTAAGGCAGCCTGTAGCTCTCTCAGGCCGCAATTTTTGTAATCTCATATATTTAGAAAAGTGATTAAATACCCATTTTGGAGGATCCCACGTCATCATTACATCATGGCAAAACCCCCTTAAGTCTCCTATGTGCATGAAGCTGCTGTAAAGCATGTCTCTGACTGCTGTTAAAGCAGTGCAAACAAGGCCTAGTGGCCAAAGTGAAAACTGCAAGACTTAAGAATTAAAAAATATTGAGTGATATGAAAAATTAAAAAAAACAAAAATTCCTAAAAAAAAAGTGTTTAACATAAAAATGGGACTTAAACAATGACTCATTTTTTGATGACCCTTCCCCTTTAAGCCATTCAAAGTGACCGGCAAAACAAAAGTAACCCGATACTTAACACAAAGTATTAAGACGGGGAGACAAAGCACATGACACGCAAGGGAGAGGGAAAGTCCATCCAAAGAGCCGCAGCCCATCATGAACATTGCATCACAAATCATTAGTAACATCTTGGCCCCGGCCCCCCAGTCCGACAGTCGCAGCCTCAGGTCGCGTTCACACGAGGCAGATTTGTTGCAGTAGTTTCAGCAGCCGCCCCAGGCCTGTGCATGGGGTTTGCAGCAATGCATGCACCTGCTGCCGTCCCCGTGTGCGGCGTCCGGAGTGCGAGGCCAGCGGAGCAGATGTACGGTCCTCAGGAGGTCGGGGAGACATATGGACGGAGCTGGTGAAATTCCTGCATTGAAATTCTGCAGCTCGCGGCCCAATTTATACACTGAACTGATTGATGTCGCCCGCAGGAGCAGAGCGCAGAACACCTGGCGGCCGAATACCCGTAAAGTGTCTAGAAGGATCATTAACTCCTCATCCAGGGCGTGAAGAGGAGGGAAGGGCTGCAGCCGGGTAACCTTAATCAGCATAGGACGAGGCGAGGTGACAGCGGGGTCTCGTCAGCGGGCCGCGGGGTCTCATCAGCGCTGCGCACCTACCGGCAAATTACAGAACAAAGGCGCTGGGACAGATCAAAACGTGACCCCAGATCCGAGGACCCGGCAAGACGGAAATGTCAACCAGATCCAAAGTGTCACTCAGCTCCGTGACCGGTCATTAAAGGTAACAATGTTTCAATCCATGATACAAAGTATCCGCCATCACTGCTGCGGCGGAGAGAGGACGTCTGTCCAAGCTGAATCTTGTTCTCTCCTGAAGCCATAAGTCAGGTGGAGTAACGCGCCCGACAGAGACCCCCAGGGGCCCCCAAACCCCAGCGCTGGAGATAGTCGCAAGGTTCAGGTTATATTTCCTCCCATAATGTCTTGCACTGGATTTACAACCCTATAGTTCTGATCATTCTTAGCGTCCCAATTCAGGAGTAGAATGCCAGGACTACAGTAAGGATATTTAGAAAAGCAGCACAGAGGATGTCAGCGTCCCAATTCAGGAGTAGAATGCCAGGACTACAGTAAGGATATTTAGAAAAGCAGCACAGAGGATGTCAGCGTCCCAATTCAGGAGTAGAATGCCAGGACTACAGTAAGGATATTTAGAAAAGCAGCACAGAGGAGGTCAGCGTCCTGATTTCAGGAATAGAATGCCAAGACTGCAATATGGATATTTGGAAAAGCAGCACAGAGGATGTCAGCGTCCCAATTTCAGGAATAGAATGCCAGGACTACAGTAAGGATTGATATTTAGAAAAGCAGCACAGAGGAGTAAAGCGCCCCAAATTCAGGATAGAATGCAACACATAAGGATATTTGGGAAAAGCAGCACAGAGGAGGTCAGCGTCCTGATTTCAAAATAAAAATGCCAGGACTACAGGAGGATTGATTTTTTGGAAAACAGCCAGGGATGTCGCTCTTGTTTTCGGGAATAAAATGCCAAGACTGCATATGGATTTTGGAAAAAGCAGCACGAGGATGTCAGCATGGGATTTGGAATAAATGCAGGACTACATGGGGATTGATTTTTTGAAAAGCAGACAGGGGTGTCAGCGTCCTGATTTCGCGACCCGTGCATGAGCAAATAAAAAGCAAAAAGATCAATAAGTAAAAGTACTAAAAACAACAACTAGAAATAATGCAAAATCATAATAAAAATAAACTAAATAAACATTTTACATAATTCAGCAGAAAAGCTCTAATATTTCGGCAGTAATCTCGGCTGCAGCCCTGGTGCCCGCGGGTGACGGCGTCCGCTCCTTGGCGCTACTTTTGCACTATTTATCCACGTGTTCAGCCGCCGCCAAGTTCCATCGCCTCCTTCTATAAATAGCGCCGACAAGAGCAGCGGCTCAGATTACACCGTGACCCGGAGCGGGGAGAGCGCAGGAGCCCCTGGCACAATCCAGATGTGGTCGGGGGAGCCCAGCAGCTTCTCACACTGACGGCACCGGGGTCCCTGGGGGCCACTCTGCCTGGAGGCTGCAGGTTCTCACACTGATGGCACCGGGGGTCCCTGGGGCCACATCTGCCCGGAGGCTGCAGGTTCTCACACTGATGGCACCGGGGTCCCTGGGGGCCAAATCAGCCTGGAGGCAGCAGGTTCTCACACTGATGGCACGGGGTTCCTGGGGGCCACATCTGCCTGGAAAGGGTGCAGGTTCTCCACTGACGGCACTGGGGTCCCTGGGGGCCACATCTGCCTGGAGGCTGCAGGTTCTCACACTGATGGCACACGGGGTCCCTGGGGGCCACATCTGCCTGGGATGCTGCAGGTTCTCACACTGATGGCACCGGGGTCCCTGGGGCCACATCTGCTGGAGGCCGCAGGTTCTCACACTGATGGCACCGGGCGCCCTGGGGGCCACATCTGCCTGGATGGCTGCAGGTTCTCAAAATGACGGCACGGGGTCCCTGGGGGCACATCTGCCAGGAGGCTGCAGGTTCTCACACTGATGGCCCCGGGGCTCTGGGGGCCACATCTGCCTGGAGGCTGCAGGTTCTCACACTGATGGCACCGGGGTCCCTGGGGGCCACATCTGCCTGGAGGCTGCAGGTTCTCACACTGATGGCACCGGGGCTCCTGGGGGCCACATCTGCCTGGAGGCTGCAGGTTCTCACACTGACGGCACCGGGGTCCCTGGGGGCCACATCTGCCTGGAGGCTGCAGGTTCTCACACTGATGGCACTGGGGCTCCTGGGGGCCACATCTGCCTGGAGGCTGCCGGTTCTCACACTGATGGCACCGGGGATCCTGGGGGCCACATCTGCCTGGAGGCTGCAGGTTCTCACACTGATGGCACCGGGGCTCCTGGGGGCCACATCTGCCTGGAGGCTGCAGCGTTCTACACTGATGGCACCGGGGCTCCTGGGGGCCACATCTGCCTGGAGGCTGCAGCTTCTCACACTGATGGCACCGGGGGTCCTGGGGGCCACATCTGCCTGGAGGCTGCAGCTTCTCACACTGATGGCACCGGGGTCCCTGGGGACCACATCTGCCTGGAGGCTGCAGCTTCTCACACTGATGGCACAGGGGCCCCTGGGGGCCACATCTGCCTGGAGGCTGCAGCTTCTCACACTGATGGCACCGGGGGCCACATCTGCCTGGAGGCTGCAGGTTCCCAGGTTTTGTTCTCTCCTAATTTTCATACAAGTCAAAAACTTCTGCCTCAATCAACATGAAAAGGAAAAGAACCTTTGTGTTGTCTGTGTCTGGGAAAGCCGAGTGACCACTGACAACCAATAGGTTCTGCATTACAGACGAGGGTGGTCGCCGGAATCTTTAGGACGTTATATTTTGGGTCCCGTCCCTGTAGATGTTGGGGCTCCTCCGCTGCGTGGGGCCCCTGAAATGTGTGGTGACCGCTCCTGGATGGGGGGGGATCCGGTTGTAGATTTTTGGATTCCTCCATTCCCCGAGTGGGACCCTTGTAACCTGTAGTGATGGCTCTTGGATGAGGCGGGAGATCTTGCTTTGGAGTTAGTCCCCTGTAGATGTTTCGGTTCCTCCCCTCCCTGACAGGGGCCCCTGTAACATGCAGTGGTGGGATTAGGAGGGGATCTTGTTTTGCAGATGTTGGGGTATTGGGGTTCGGCTCCTGGATTGGGGAGGAATCTCTAGGGAATATTATTTCGGGACCCTCCGCTGCAGATGTTGGGGTTCCTCCCCTCCCTGACAGGGGCCCCTGGTTCATACGGAGCTTGCACATTCCAGTGCTCTGCCAAGAACACAGCACTCGCTCCCAGGCGCGGCCTTTCTGCCTGAGAAACAGGACATTTCACTGGACTTTTTTGTCCTGAAAAGGCCTCGGGTGCAGCGTGATTGGGCCCCGGCTCCCTGCAGCCCGAGCCCACAGGGGCCACAGCGCTGAATGGACAGAGAAACACAAAAGGGAAAGAGCAGCGAACATGGCAACCTGCAACACAACCACCCACAGGGGGCCCCAGGGTGTCTGATCCATCAGGAAGCCCAAATATCCCTGATCACAATGATGTGTCCCCGTACCGGGAAGAGGAGGAAAAGAGCACCGAAACCCGAAGCTTATTACAGCACCGGCGAATTATAAGGAGGAGCTGCCGATATCACATCTTATTACAGCACAGTAGAATTATAAGGAGGAGCGGCCGATATCCCATCTTATTACAGCACAGTAGAATTATAAGAGGAGTGGCCGATATCCCATGCACCATATGCAGTGGTGATATGTGGTCATGGTGTGGTGGTATGATTCATTCACTATGTGGTGGTGGTACGCGGTCATGGTGTTGCAGTATTATTCAGTCACTATGTAGTGGTGGTACGTGGTCATGGTGTGGCGGAATGATTCAGTCACTATGTGGTGATATGTGGTCATGGTTTACGGTATTATTCAGTCACTATGCAGTGGTGACATGTGGTCATGGTGTGGCGGTATTCATTCACTATGGTGGTATGGTTGGTACGTGGGTTTTCAATGGTGTAGGCATGGTTGATTTCAGTCACTATGCAGTGGTGACCATGTGGGTCCTATTGGGTGTGCAGTGTAATGATTCAGTCTCTTTGCAGTGGTGATATGAGGTCATGGTGTGGTGGTATGATTCATTCACTATGTGGTCTTAGTAGGACATTGGTGCTATTAGTATGACTATTATTTAGTAGTTTTATATGTAGCACATTGTGTTAAAGCTTTTCGGATAGTCAGGCTCTGGTTGATGGTGCAACATGTTAAAGGGGGGGGGGGGGAAGAGGGCAGGAGAAATTTCCCTGTCACCCAGCTTTCCCAGGATCAGATAACCGAACCAACAAACATCGGCCTGGCAACGTGATATGGGACACTCCGGAGTAGTCTTCACAGGTCAGAGGTCGCAGGTAACCCCATGCACTCACCTCCCCACCCCCCGCTCTCAGTCCTCGCACTGGCGTCTAATTGAACCATTAAGAAGAATCTATCAGGAGTTTTATTCATTCTGAAAAATTTTGCTGCAACAGTAAATATAATATATTCCGGCTGAAGTCACTGGGAGCGGCGGCGGGGAGCGCGCGGCGCTTAATGTTCATGCATTTTACATTTAATTTTTAAATTGCTTTACCAGTTGGGGGGGGAGGGGAGGGGGAGACAACACGCGAGACGGGAAGATGGATGCCGCGCGCCGGATACTTTATTACAGCCCAGATTATGTGCAATTTAAAACAAGCTGGGAGAAGGCAGCGAGGGACCGCGGGGGGAGGGGAGAGCGTAAAAGTCACAGGCGGTAGAGCGGCGACCAATGGGGAGGAGGGTGGAGAGAAAAAGTCACAGAGCGGGCGACCACCGGGGGAGGGGGAGAGCGCAAAATTCACAGGCGCAGCCGGGCGACCACCGGGGGAGGGGGAGAGCGCAAAAGTCACAGAGCGGGCGACCACCGGGGGAGGGGGAGGGCGCAAAAGTCACAGGCCACAGAGCGGGCGACCACCGGGGGAGGAGAGAGCGCAAAAGTCACAGGCCACAGAGTGCGGGCGACCACCGGGGGAGGGGAGAGCGCAAAAGTCACAGAGCGGGCGACCACCGGGGGAGGGGAGAGCGCAAAAGTAACAGAGCGGGCGACCACCGGGGGCGGGGCTAGCGCAAAAGTCACAGGCCGCAGAGCGGGCGACCACCGGGGGAGGGGAGAGCGCAAAAGTCACAGGCCGAAGAGCGGGCGACCACCGGGGGAGGGGACAGCGCAAAATTCACAGAGCGGGCGACCACCGGGGGAGGGGAGAGCGCAAAAGTCACAGGTCGCAGAGCGGGCGACCACCGGGGGAGGGGAGAGCGCAAAAGTCACAGAGCGGGCGACCACCGGGGGAGGGGGAGAGCGCAACAGTCACAGGACGCAGAGCGGGCGACCACGGGGGGAGGGGAGAGCGCAAAAGTCACAGAGCGGGCGACCACCGGGGGAGGGGAGAGCACAAAAGTTTAACTTTTTTCAACATGATATAAAAGCGTGAGAAGCCGAGGAGGAGCGTCCCCATTCCCTGACAGACCCACAGGTGATGAGAACTCCTCCAATACAGCAGGACCAGGTTCTCTTTTCTGGACGCCGCCCCTGTGTATGGAGACGTGGCCTGTAATCACCTTATAACGTACGGCTCTGGGTACAGACGGGGCCGCGCTCGGCTTTCGTGCCAGTCATGTCTGAGGGCAGCGGAGCATGGCGGAGGGAGAGGCGCGGAGCAGCTCTGCCCGCAGCTTAATGGGCTTGTGCAGCCGGAGAGCCGCCATAAGTGATTTGGCTGGCAGCGTCCCCCTGCCCGCGGCAGCAGCTTGCCTGGCACCGTCCAACTGGCGCAGCGCAAACCCCAGAGAGGACGGATGAAGCCAACAAATGACTCCACAACCTGCGCAGCCATTACTCATCTCCTGCAATCACCCAGAGACTCCATCCTCGCATACCCCCCCCCCGTATCATGTGACACGGAGCCTCAGGGGCGGGACCATAACCATAGCCGCTGCTATGGGGCCCAAAGGTGGAGGGGCCACACAAGTGCCAGCAGAGGCTCCAGGGCCCCAATGCAAAATCTATAAGGGCCCCTCCCGACCATGTACAATACTGGTGTCTTCTTATGTAGCAGAAGGGCTTTTGGGCCCTCTGAGGCCTTGGTCGTGACCGCTACCCCTGCTCCACCCATTATGATGCCCCTTAGTACAAGAACATTAAAACCTGGGAGGTAAAAGGTCGTCGGCTCCTTCCATCCAGCAGGTTCTAGGACACGGGGCCCCATCACATTTTGCAATGGAGCCCTATGAATTCAGACTCCGCCCCTGAGGAGCCGTATTTGTTGGCGCTTGGTAAAGGGATGATTTTTATGAGTCAGGGAAGGGTAATGAGATGGGGTTTTAGTTTACAGGGGCCCCTGGCTTAGGCTTACACAGGGCCAAAGGGGGGCAAAACTACAAAATTCTGTACAAAAGTCAAAACGTCGACCTCTCCCTTCTAAGTGCACCAAGGAGAAGATGCCAAAGTCGACCGTGCCCATTGATACCATACTGCCGACTACCTCCACCACAGATATGGGGGGCCCCCGTGGGTGCTGAGACTTACTGGGGTGCCATGGCTGACAATGAGTAATATGGGTGGCACTGGTACCACGGCTGTCCTACAGGAAGCAACATGGCCAACGATGAGAAACTATAGGTGGCCCCCAAGATGGCACTATGGCTAACGGCGGCGGGGGGCCCCAATGGATGGCACTATGGCCAAAGGCGGCGGGGGGCCCCAAAGGCTGGCACTATGGCCAAAGGCGGCGGGGGGCCCCAAAGGCTGGCACTATGGCCAAAGGCGGCGGGGGGCCCCAAAGGATGGCACTATGGCCAAAGGCGGTGGGGGGCCCCAAAGGCTGGCACTATGGCCAAAGGCGGTGGGGGGGGCCCCAAAGGCTGGCACTATGCCCAACGGCGGAGGGGGGCCCCAAAGGCTGGCACTATGGCCAAAGGCGGCGGGGGGCCCCAAAGGCTGGCACTATGGCCCAAGGCGGCAGGGGGGCCCCAAAGGATGGCACTAGGGCCACAGGCGGAGGGGGGCCACAATTGCTGCCACTATGGCCAAAGGCGGGGGGGCCCCAAAGGCTGGAAACTAGGGCCCAAAAGGCGGGGGGGGGCCCCAAAGGCTGGCACTATGGCCAAAGGCGGCGGGGGGCCCCAAAGGCTGGCACTATGGCCATAGGCGGCAGGGGGCCCCAAAGGCTGGCACTAGGGCCAAAGGCGGCGGGGGGGCCCCAAAGGCTGGCACTATGGCCAAAGCAGGCGGAGGGCACAGAGGAATGTCGCGGAGCACACACGGATGTACGCGCCTTCATTATTCTCTTATCGCTCGTCCGCGCCGCCGCTCATCACCGAACGTCGCCACCATCTACTTCACAGCAATGGCAACATGTAAACACCTGATACTGGAGGCGGCTGCCATGACTCACTGTCGGTCTCCACTGTATTCCCGGCATTCCCATCATGTACCAGGAGGCTCAGGATGAGCAGACCCTCTGATCCTCCGTCTATGGCCGGCATCCTGGTGAATTAGAGGAGCGCTCCCTGGGTGGCGCCGTGTGGAGGGGATAGCGCTTATTTTCCGGATCACACCCAGATCCCCGGAGCGGAGGCGACCTGTCAGCACCGTCCCTTCTCCCATGACAGCGGCTGCGCCTCAGGATGGGGCCCCTGGATCTGTTTTCCTTCCTCTGCAGCGGCAGAACAATGCGCGTCCATCACCGGGGGCCAGAAAAACAAGGCCGGGGTCACGGTGCAGGAGCGGAAACCAGGAGTGTGTCAGCAAAGAGGACCGGACAACTTACTGACAGTCTCCAGCTCTTCAGCACCTGGGAGGCGACAGCAGAGCAGGAACAGGAAACGACCTTGAGATCTTATACTGGGCTCCAGCAGATGAGGCGGCACCGAACCCGAGAACCGGGCACCAGAGGGTCAAGAGTGAAGCGGCCGATCTACAGCAGCACAAGTGGCCGACACCAGGGAGGATTAACCCTGCAACTGCTGGGACTGACCCCTACAGCCAGCACTGACCACCCTGCAACTGCTGGGACTGACCCCTACAGCCAGCACTGACCACCCTGCAACTGCTGGGACTGACCCCTACAGCCACACTGACCACCCTGCACCTGCTGGGACTGACCCCTACAGCCAGCACTGACCACCCTGCACCTGCTGGGACTGACCCCTACAGTCAGCACTGACCACCCTGCAACTGCTGGGACTGACCCCTACAGTCAGCACTGACCACCCTGCAACTGCTGGGACTGACCCCTACAGCCAGCACTGACCACCCTGCAACTGCTGGGACTGACCCCTACAGCCAGCACTGACCACCCTGCAACTACTGGGAGTGACCCTACAGCCAGCACTGACCACCCTCCAACTGCTGGACTGACCCCTACAGCCAGCACTGACCACCCTGCAACTGCTGGGTGTGTCCACTACAGCCAGCACTGACCACCCTGCAACTGCTGGGAGTGACCCCTACAGCCCGCACTGACCCTACAGCCAGCACTGACCACCCTGCAACTGCTGGGACTGACCCCTACAGCCAGCACTGACCACCCTGCAACTGCTGGGACTGACCCTACAGCCAGCACTGACCACCCTGCAATGCTGGACTGACCCTACAGCCAGCACTGACCACCCTGCACCTGCTGGGACTGACCCCTGCACCCAGCACCGACCCCTGCACCCAGCACTGACCCCTGCACCCAGCACTGACCCCTGCACCCAGCACTGACCCCTGCAACTGTGGGACAGCTGACCCCTACAGCCAGCACTGACCACCCTGCAACTACTGGGAGTGACCCCTACAGCCAGCACTGACCACCCTGCAACTGCTGGGACTGACCCCTACAGCCAGCACTGACCATCAGCCCCAGTATTAGGGTTTACATTCTCCTATAGATTTCCCAAAGAGTTTACCTACATATAAAACCATCAGGTCCCATCCTCTAGGCCCCTCCAGAGCTGCATTCACAACCCTGCTGCCGCCTCTTGGGGTTGGTGCAGCAGGCAGTGCGCCGGCAGAGCATGCACCATCCTGTAAGCAGATACAGCAGGACAGCGGCTGCAGCTCTGGATGTGACTGGAGTATTCGCCGGCCACACACTGCGCCGCCACAGACGTCGCTCATTGACTTTCATTGTGAAAACCTGTTGTACGGAGACGTCAGCGCCGATCCCTGCGGACGATGCGGCCGCCATTAACCCCTCGTGTCCGGGCTTCCTGCGTGCGGTGAGCCCAGAGCTATTAGAGGTTTTGCGCCTGTGAGTTTTGGCGGCGGCTCCGACCACAAGTCTCTGGGAGTGAATCCTGGATCCGGCGGCGGCGAGGAGTCCCAGCTGAGCGCTCGCTGGAGCCGCCGCGGAGCTGAGTGATTCTGGCAGCGTCGCTCCTGCAGCTGGAAAATGACATTATCCCAGCGAGATATTCAGAAATTCACTTCATTCCAAAGTTCATCTTCTCCATCCACTCCCTGCGGACAGCACCGCGCTGCCAGAGGAGGCAGGACCTGCGCAGACCCGCGGCTCTATAGGAACCTGAACACAGGGATGAAAGGAAGTGTAACGCCTCTAATCCAATCACCCCAGACCCTCAGGGGACGACCCCCGGGGCCCTGCTCCCTGGAAGGCCCACCACCCCCAGGCCACCTTGGGGCCACCCTCCATGGAAGGTCCTCTGCACCCCCCCGGGGCCACCCTCCAGTGGAAGGTCATCCACCCCCAGGCCACCCCGGGGCCACCCTCCATGAAAGATCCTCCACCCCCCCGGGGCCACCCTCCAGTGGAAGGCCCTCTGCACCCCCCCGGGGCCACCCTCCAGTGGAAGATCCTCCACCCCCCCGGGGCCACCCTCCAGTGGAAGGCCCTCCACCCCCCCGGGGCCACCCTCCAGTGGAAGGCCCACCACCCCCCCCCCCACCCCCGGGCCACCCTCCATGGAAGGTCCTCTGCACCCCCCCGGGGCCACCCTCCATGGAAGGCCCTCTGCACCCCCCCGGGCCACCCTCCAGTGGATTGGCCTCTGCACCCCCCCCCCCCCCCCCCGGGCCACCCTCCAGTGGAAGGCCCTCTGCACCCCCCCGGGGCACCCTCCATGGAAGGTCCTCTGCACCCCCCTGGGGCCACCCTCCAGTGGAAGGCCCTCTGCACCCCCCCGGGGCCACCCTCCAGTGGAAGGCCCTCCACCCCCCGGGGCCACCCTCCAGTGAAGGCCTCTGCACCCACCGGGGCCACCCTCCATGGAAGATCCTCCACCCCCTGGGGCCACCCTCCAATGGAAGGCCCTCCACCCCCAGGCCACCCCGGGGCCACCCTCCATGGAAGGTCCTCCACCCCCAGGCCACCCCGGGGCCACCCTCCATGGAAGGTCCTCCACCCCCTGGGGCCACCCTCCAGTGGAAGGCCCTCCACCGCCAGGCCACCCTCCATGGAAGGTCCTCCACCCCCTGGGGCCACCCTCCGTGAAAGGCCCTCTGCACCACCAAACCCCCCCACCCCGGGAAACCCTCCAGTAGAAAGCCCAACATATCCAGGCCACCCTCACAGGACTGGGTCGACCCACCGTCGCCAGGACAAATCCCCCCCCCCCCCCCCCCCCCAGGCATCCTCCCGTGGAAGGCCCTCCGCCCCCCAGGGCCACCCTCCAAGGTCCTATGCCCCCCCCTACCGTGGAAGGCCCTCCACCCCCCCCCCCTCCAGTGGAAAACCCACCACACCCAGGCCACCCTCACAGGACTTGGATGACCCACTGCCCCCGGGACAAATCACCACCCCCGTATCCACTTCTCCAAACGACCCAAAGACCCCGGGACAAACCACCGCCCCATGGCCTCGCTCCACAAGACAAGCCACTACCCCCCCCTCACAGGACCCCCCCCCACCACCACCACACAGGAACCGCCATAGAGCCCGGTCGCAGAGGTCTCTGAATCAGGGGTCATTCTACTCCTCAGCTGCCATCACTGACCTTAAGCAATCAGGGAGGCGCCTATAGTTCTGTTCAGCCTGATCCTCCTGGTTCATATCCAGAATGACAGAACTACAGTAAAGACTGACACAAGCAGTGCAGCCGGTGTAGAAAGAGCAGCTATTACTCTGCGAGATGGCGACCACTAGCGGTTATTGCGGCTGAACATACAGTGGCGCAGTACAGAACCCAGCGTGGGTGACAGCAACGCCCCCCGGAGGCGCCCCGCTCACGTACACCCGTTTCATGGCCAGGCATCGCGCGGCGCCGGCTCAGCGCTTCACACAATTAATAACTTTCAGCCGACAGCGAGAGAAAATTCCAATTTAAGTGCGTCCCGTGACTGTGGCGGCGGCGGCGCTCCATGCAGATTTCTGCCGCTCAGCAGTCGCGGGATGATTAAACCCTCCGGTCACCGCGTTCAATGTCCTCTCCGGAGTCACCTTCAACCGAGAAATTTGTAACGGGGGTGACGCGCTCCGAGCCCCGGCTGCAATCCGTCACCACCGAGGAAGAACTAAGGAGAAAGTACCAGAGAGAAAGCAGCGGGGGCCCAAAGAGAGCGAGGGGGCCCCCGACAGGAGCACAACATCAGCAGCCCAAAACTACTACCGTGGGGACAGATAGGGGCCACATACCCTGCAGATGACAAATTCACAAGGGCCCCGTGGTGATGGGAGCTTCCTGCACACGGGTCTATACAGGGCTCAGACTAATAGGCACTACCTGATCTGTCTGCAGTGAGCTCCTCCTAGTGGTGGCAGCAGGAAGGAAAAAAAACGGTCTGGTTATTGTGATCTATAGGCTGCATGCTCTGCGGATATAGGATCTATAGGCTGCATACTCCCCGTATATAGGATCTCTAGGTTGTATAAGCCCCATATATAGGATCTATAAGCCGTATACGCCCCATATACAGGATCTATAAGCCATATACGCCCCATATACAGGATCTATAAGCCGTATGCTCCCCATATACAGGATCGATAGGCCGTATACTCCCCATATACAGGATCGATAGGCCGTATGCTCCCCATATACACGATCTATAGGCCGTATACTCCCCATATACACGATCTATAGGCCGTATACTCCCCATATACACGATCTATAGGCCGTATACTCCCCATATACACGATCTATAGGCCGTATACTCCCCATATACACTATCTATAGGCGTTATAATCCCATATACAGGATCTATATGCTGTATACTCTCCATATACAGGATCTATAGGCCATATACTCCCCGTATACAGGATCTATAGACCGTATACTCACCATATACAGGATCTATAGGCCGTATGCTCCCCATATACAGAATCGATAGGCCGTATGCTCCCCATATACAGGATCTATAGGCCGTATGCTCCCCATATACAGGATCGATAGGCCGTATACTCCCCATATACAGGATCTATAAGCCGTATACTCCCCATATATAGGATCTATAGGCTGTATACTCCCCATATATAAGATTTATAGGCTGTATACTCCCCATATACAGGATCTATAGGCCATATACTTCCCATATACAGGATCTATAAGCCGTATACTCCCCATTTACAGAATCTATAAGCCGTATACGCCCCATATACAGGATCTATAAGCCGTATACTCCCCATATACAGGATCTATAAGCCGTATACTCCCCGTATATAGGATCTATAGGCCAAATACTCTCCATATACAGGATCTATAGGCCATATACTCCCCGTATACAGGATCTATAGACCGTATACTCTCCATATACACGATCTATAGGCCGTATACTCCTTGCACACTCAGGATCAATAAGCCATATACTCCCCATATATAGGATCTATAAACTGTATACTCCCCATATATAGGATCTATAGGTCATATACTCGCCATATACAGGATCTATAGGCCGTATACTCCTCGCACACTCAGGATTTGTTCAGTTATATACGTGCAGCTTCATCTTCAAGAACAAAACAGACTCGAGAGTTTTAATTATCCACCTGGAGAGAACAGAGGCAATTACCGGGGAGGACGAGATCTGCGAGCGCATCTGAATGAGTCTCTCACACCCGCCGCTCAGTCGCTCAATTCCCTGTGAAATCTCCACATTCTGCGCTCGGCCCATTACCATAAGTCACCGCCAGCACCGGAGAGGCCGCCACCACCACCATGATGTCAGTGACTGCGAAAAGAGGGCGAGGGGGCCAAGGGGATAGAGACCAGGGGGCCCAAAGGAGCAGTAACCAGGTGGGCCTGTGGGGGGCCAAGGGGATAGAGACCAGGGGGCCCAAAGGAGCAGTAACCAGGCGGGCCTGTGGGGGGCCAAGGGGAAAGAGACCAGGGGGCCCAGAGGAGCAGTAAACAGGTGGGCCTGTGGGGGGTCAAGGGTCTCGCGACCAAGGGGAACAAAGGATCAGTAACCAGGCGGGCCTGTGGGGGGCCAAGGGGATAGAGACCAGGGGGCCCAGAGGAGCAGTAACCAGGCGGGCCTGTGGGGGGCCAAGAGGATAGAGACCAGGGGGCCCAAAGGAGCAGTAACCAGGCGGGGCTGGGGGGCCAAGGGGATAGAGACCAGGGGGCCCAAAGGAGCAGTAACCAGACGGGCCTGTGGGGGACCAAGGGGATAGAGACCAGGGGGAACAAAGGAGCAGTAACCAGGTGGGCCTGTGGGGGGGCCAAGGGGATAGAGACCAGGGGGAACAAAGGATCAGTAACCAGGCGGGCCTGTGGGGGGCCAAGAGGATATATACCAGGGGCCCCAGAGGAGCAGTAACCAGGCGGGCCTGTGGGGGGCCAAGGGGATAGAGACCAGGGAGCCCAAAGGAGCAGTAACCAGGCGGGCCTGTGGGGGGCCAAGGGGATAGAGACCAGGGGGCCCAAAGAAGCAGTAACCAGGCGGGCCTGTGGGGGGCCAATTGGATAGAGACCAGGGGGCCCAAAGGAGCAGTAACCAGGCGGGCCTGTGGGGGGCCAAGGGGATAGAGACCAGGGGGAACAAAGGATCAGTAACCAGGCGGGCCTGTGGGGGGCCAAGGGGATAGAGACCAAGGGGACCAAAGGATCAGTAACCAGGCGGGCCTGTGGGGGGCCAAGGGGAAAGAGACCGGGGGGCCCATAGGAGCAGTAACCAGGCGGGCCTGAGGGGGGCCATGTGGTTTCACCCCAGGGGCCCCAAAGGAGCAGTAACCAGGCGGGGCTGTGGGGGGCCAAGGGGATAGAGACCAGGGGGCCCAGAGGAGCAGTAACCAGGCGGGCCTGTGGGGGCCCAAGGGGAGAGAGACCAAGGGGAACAAAGGATCAGTAACCAGGCGGGCCTGTGGGGGGCCAAGGGGATAGAGACCAAGGGGAACAAAGGATCAGTAACCAGGGGGGGCTGTGTGGGGGCCAAGGGGATAGAGACCAGGGGGCCCAGAGGAGCAGTAACCAGGCGGGGCTGTGGGGGCCAAGGGGATAGAGACCAGGGGGCCCAAAGGAGCAGTAACCAGGCGGGCCTTTTGGGGGGGCCAAGGGGATAGACCAGGGGGCCCAGAGGAGCAGTAACCAGGCGGGGCTGTGTGGGGGCCAAGGGGAAAAAGACCAAGGGAACAAAGGATCATTTAACCAAAGCGGGGCTGTGTGGGGGCCAAGGGGATAGAGACCAGGGGGCCCAGAGGAGCTGTCACCCGGCGGCGCTGGGGGGGCCCAGGGGATAGAGACCAGGGGGCCCAGAGGAGCAGTAACCAGGCAGGGCTGTGGGGGCCAAAGACTGGGGACCCAATGACAGAGACCTGGGCAACAGAGACCAGGAGCAACCAAAGGAAAAGAAACCAAGAGGGTCTGTGGGTGCCAAAGACTGGGGGCCCATAGAGACAGAGACCAAAGGGGCCTATGGGAGTCAAATACTAAGGGGGCACCAAAGGAACTGAATCCAAGGGGTCTATTGGAGCCAAGCACTGGAGAGAGAACTTAGGGGATAGAGACCAGGAGGATCAAAGGCACAGAGACCAAGGAGTGTCTGGGGCCAAAGAATGGGAGGGGGGTCTGGGTGGACCCAAATGGACAAAGACCAAGGGAGTCTATGGAGGCCAACATTGGGTCTACGGGAGCCAAATACAGGGGAGAGGGGGTCTGAGACCAGAGTGGCCCAAAGTGACCAGGGCCAATGGGCTTATGGGTGACAAATACTGAAGAGGCCTGAAGGAACGGAGATGGGTGGCTTAAGGGACAAGGAGTGAATAGGGATCGCTGTGATGGGCTGTGATGGAGGTGGAGGGGTGTATGACCCCCTCGTACAGGTTATGTGGGGGCTTCTTCCCATCTGGCAGGACATGGTCTCCATAATGGATGTGACATCACCAACTTTTTTTTTTTTTATTTCATCACCCATCAAACTACATGAGAAACACAAGATACTGATCCTGGAGCTGAAGCTGAACTCAGGGAGGGGCCCCAGGAAATCAGGAGCAGTAATCTCAACAACAAAAAAATTATGACCCCAAAACAGCTGCTGAGACCCCGACACCGCTGAGACCCGGGGCTGGAAGAAAGCAACCAATGGAGAACGGCCCTGAGTGTCCTCGGCCCTGAGGATTCCACAGAGGCTACAATGTATCAGGAGAAACGATTCCACAGAGGCTACAATGTATCAGGAGAAACGATTCCACAGAGGCTACAATGTAACAGGAGGAGCGATTCCACAGAGGATACAATGTATCAGGAGGAAGGATTCCACAGAGGCTACAATGTATCAGGAGGAAGGATTCCACAGAGGCTACAATGTATCAGGAGGAAGGATTCCACAGAGGATACAATGTATCAGGAGGAAGGATTCCACAGAGGATACAATGTATCAGGAGAATGATTCCACAGAGGCTACAATGTAACAATAGGAAGGATTCCACAGAAGCTACAATGTAACAGGAGGAGCAATTCCACAGAGGCTACAATGTAACAGGAGGAGCGATTCCACAGAGGCTACACTGTAAAAGGAGCACCTATTCCACAGTGGCTACAATGTAACAGGTGTAAGGATTCCACAGAGGCTACAATGTAACAGGAGGAGCGATTCCACAGAGGCTACAATGTAACAGGAGGAGCGATTCCACAGAGGCTACAATGTAACAGGAGGAATGATTCCACAGAGGATACAATGTATCAGGAGAATGATTCCACAGAGGCTACAATGTAACAGGAGGAATGATTCCACAGAGGATACAATGTAACAGGGATTCCAGGGGAACCTTGCAGCCTCCTGCACCGCGGCCCCTGCACCCTGTGGGCGAGATTCAGCATCTGCTGCAGGAGGACAACATTTCATTATCACCAAATTACACAAATCTGAAGAGTAAACAAGCGGCCGAGGAAAACAGATGTTCAGCTCTTTGCTCCGAGAAGCACAAAGTATCCAGGCCAGAGGCAAATCAGCGCCGCGGCGAGGAGTGTGGCCCCCGCACAGCACAGGTTACATCTCTGGGTAACACTGAGTAACAGAGCACTGATCCAGAGCTGCATCCACAAACTGTTACATCATGTCCTATCCTCCAGTCACCTCCAGAGCTGCATCCACAACCCTGTTACATCATGTCCTATCCTCCATTCCCCTCCAGAGCTGCATCCCACAACCTGTTTACACATCAATGTCCTATCTCTCTCTTCACCTCCAGAGCTGCATCCACAACCCTGATTACATCATGTGTACTACACCAGTCACATCCAGATCTGCATCCACAACCCTATCATGTATAAGACTCGAGTCACCTCCAAAGCTGCATCCACAACCCTATTACATCATGTATAAGACTCCAGTCACCTCCAGAGCTGCATCCACAACCCTGTTACATCATGTCCTATCCTCCATTCCCCTCCAGAGCTGCATCCACAAACTGTTACATCATGTCCTATCCTCCAGTCACATCCAGAGCTGCATCCACAACCCTGTTACATCATGTCTAACCTCAAGTCACCCCCAAAGCTGCATCCACAACCCTGTTACATCATGTCCTATCCTCCAGTCACCTCCAGAGCTGCATCCACAACCCTGTTACATCATGTATAATACTCCATTCCCCTCCAGAGCTGCATCCACAACCCTGTTACATCATGTTCTATACCTCAGTCACCTCCAGAGCTGCATCCACAACCCTGTTACATCATGTTCTATACCTCAGTCACCTCCAGAGCTGCAACCACAATTCTGTTACATCATGACTCATACGTAAATCCCATCCAGAGCTTCAGTCACTATTTTGCGGTTACTTGATGTTTTATATTTGAGTCACTTCCAGAGCAGTAACAAATCTACTGTTACACAATGTATTACACTCTATTCACCATCAAAGCTGCATCCACAACCCCCGTTCCATCAAGTCTTATACTTCCACCTACATGTCTGTATAATGTATTATACTCTAGTCCCTTCCAGAGCTGCATTTACAATTTTGCAGTAAATTCTAATCTTCTACATGTAACATCCACAATTCCTGGAATCCATGAACCCTCTGGTGACAAACGCCCGGAATATTGAACATTTCATAGAATCATCACGTTCTGTGATTGCGGTTTGTGAATGTAAACACTTGTCACTTTCAAAGGGTTAAAACCCAAAACTTCTCACAGCTGAGGGTTTGTTACACTTGTCTCCAGTCCTGACATCCTCTGGGCAGCACAGATTTCCCTCCACAGTTTTTTAGGTCTTTTTCTATTATCCAGGATATGGGTGTAAATCCCGGCAGGATCCTTCTGGCTCAGGGAACGGAGGATTTTATTGCGGATTTACTCGGCAAGAAAGAAAATGTGCAAAAATAAAGGTGTGAAACCTTCCGGCCGTTTGTGGTTGTTGTGAATTCAGCACAGAAAATCTACAGATAAGTTCATGGATTTAAGATGAACACATGCGCAGACCCGCTCGTCCAATCACATCGCCCCTACCATCACACCCCTGTCCGGTACCTCCTCCGCCGCCGTCACCCCCCCTCCTCTCCGGTACCTCCTCCTCCGCCGCCACCACACCCCCTCTCCGGTACCTCCTCCTCCGCCGCCGTCACACCCCCTGTCTGGTACCTCCGCCTCCGCCGCCGCCCCACCCCCTCTCTGGAACCTCCTCCTCCGCCGCCGCCACACCCCCCCTCTGGTACCTCCTCCGCCGCCGCCACACCCCCCGTCCGGTACCTCCGCCGCCGCCGCCACACCCCCTGTCCGGTATCTCCGCCGCCGCCGTCACACCCCCTGTCCGGTATCTCCGCCGCCGCCGTCACACCCCCTGTCCGGTATCTCCGCCGCCGCCGTCACACCCCTGTCCGGTATCCTCCGCCGCGCCGTCACACCCCCTCTCCGGTATCTCCGCCGCCGCCGACACACCCCCTGTCCGGTATCTCGCGCCGCCGTCACAGCCCCCTGTCCGGTATCTCCGCCGCCGCCGTCACACCCCCTGTCCGGTATCTCCGCCGCCGCCGTCACACCCCCTCTCCGGTACCTCCTCCGCCACCGTCACACCCCCTCTCCGGTACCATCTCCGCCACCGTCACACCCCCTCTCCGGTATCTCCTCCACCATCACACCCCTGTCCGGTACCTCCTCCACCGCCGTCACACCCCTGTCCGGTACCTCCTCCCCCATCACACCCCTGTCCGGTACCTCCTCCCCCATCACACCCTGTCCGGTATCTCCTCCACCATCACCCCCCTGACCGGTATCTCCTCCACCATCACACCTGTCCGGTATCTACCTCCACCATCACACCCCGTCCGTACCCTCCACCATCACACCCCTGTCCGGTACCTCCACCACCATCACACCCCTGTCCGGTACATCCTCCTCCATCACACCCCTTTCCGGTATCTCCTCCACCATCACACCCCTGTCCGGTATCTCCTCCACCATCACACCCCTGTCCGGTATCTCCTCCACCATCACACCCCTGTCCGGTATCTCCTCCACCATCACACCCCTCCCTGGTATCTCTACTATCACCAGTATCACCAGGAACTTTTGGCGCGAATCCACCGTAAAAACAAAACGTTAATTTATTTTCTCTCCACAGGGAATTTAACATCTACTTAAAGCAAATCCGTGTCAGAAGCGCCAGAGCGCGGATCTCCCACTGAAGCCAATGGCGGGCTGACTGATCGGATCTCGATGCAGATCTCGGAGTCCGCACAGAGATCCCCCGTGTGAGCGCAGCCGCTCGGTCCTGGGTCGGTAAAATCCGCAGTGTATATTCACAATCCCGCAGTCCCAGGTCTGTGACGTCAGTAGCTATTACTGACCTTGTGCCGCAAATCTACTGCAGCTGGACGGATATAACCGCGCGGCACAATCCAATCTGCTCCTACATTACATCTATGTGGATACTGCGGCATTTCTGTACACCTGCCCATATATAGTGATGATCTCAATGATCGTCCCCATATAGGATACATTATATAACAGTTATAGGATGTGAGATCTGGTATCTGCCGTATCTAAAACATTCTGTCATATGATACATTATATAACTAGGATAGGCTAATATATAAGACACGGCATATACATGATACACTGTATGCCACATTATATGCCGGGTGATACATTATATAACAATTCGAGGCTGTGTGGTCATTATAGGTCATTATCTGCCACATCTTACACATTATATTTCGTACATGATACATTATCTGCAGGATATTACATTTTCTAGACACAAACAATGTAAATAGCCCGGGGAACTACAAGTCCCAGCAGGTCCTTGCAGCTATTTCAGAGCAGCCTACCCTCCTCCCATAGCAGACCTCTCTGTATAATGCGATGTCTGAGCCACATCTCTTTCCCACTGACTAGTGCTGCCCCCTATGGTCATCTGACTGAACAGCAAGGTTTACAAAAAAACCAGACAAAGAAAGCCAAAGCCCGAGGGGCCCCTGTATAGGGACGCCAAAACTTCCCGAGGGGCTATAAACTCCAAACTCTGCCCAGGCCCCCTATAGCTGAAGCACGAGGGCCTTAAAAACAGTTCCAATCCTCCCGGTTGCCCTGATAGCTGGCCCTGCCCTTAAAAGATAATCTATGGGCCCCTGATAGGAGAACTGCCAATACTGCCCGGAGGGGGCCCCTGATAGGAGAACTGCCATAACTGCCCGAGGGGCCCCTGATAGGAGAACTGCCAGTACTGCCCGGAGGGGGCCCCTGATAGGAGAACTGCCAATACTGCCCGGAGGGGGCCCCCGATAGGAGAACTGCCCGTTCTGCCGGGAGGGGGCCCCTGATTGGAGAACTGCCACTACTGCCCGGAGGGGGCCCCTGATAGGAGAACTGCCAGTGCTGCCCGGAGGGGGTCCCTGATAGGAGAACTGCCAGTACTGCCCGGAGGGGGCCCCTGATAGGAGAACTGCCACTACTGCACGGAGGGTGCCCCTGATAGGAGAACTGCCAGTACTGCCCGGAGGGGGCCCCTGATAGGAGAACTGTCAATACTGCCCGGAGGGGGCCCCTGATAGGAGAACTGCCAGTCGCCCGGAGGGGCCCCCTGATAGGAGAACTGCCAGTACTGCCCAGAGGGGGGCCCTGATAGGAGAACTGCCAGTAATGCCCAGAGGGGGGCCCCTGATAGGAGAACTGCCAGTACTGCCCGGATGGGGCCCCTGATAGGAGAACTGCCAGTACTGCCCGGATGGGGCCCCTGATAGGAGAACTGCCAGTACTGCCCGGATGGGGCCCCTGATAGGAGAACTGTCAATACTGCCCGGAGGGGGCACCTGATAGGAGAACTGCCAATACTGCCCGGATGGGGCCCCTGGATAAATGTAATAAGTAACGTCCGAATGTTAAACACTACATGCAATGAGAGTACTGGAGGAAGAACACAAGAGCTGACAATCTGATCCCTGAGCACATCAGACAGCGGAGTTACACAGTGACAGATTATAAATGTTATGATGTCATCTATCAAGAGGACAGTGTCATGGTATATGCAGGCGACACAGGGAGCATAGGAAGGAGAACACAAGAGCTGACAATCTGATCCCAAGCACTTGTCATGTAGGCGCATAGCGGAGTTATACAGCATCAGAGTCTAATCTCACAATGTAAGCACAACATCATAGCGTATGCAGGCGACAGAGACCTAATCACGTCACAGAATATATAGCTATGTGTATATTGGATGTGGACCATACACAGGTAGATATATCCCACTAGGAATCCCATCAGAGCCCCCCATACCCAAAGACATAGCAACAGTCAGAGCTCCCCATCCAGGACCCCCAGTGAAAAAGGCAGCCCCAAATCAAAACCTCCATCCAGGACCCCACCCCCATAGACCACACAATTCATCAAGCCCCCAAACCCAGGACATAGAACAGTCAGAGCCCCCCCATCCAGGACCCCCAGAACCAGTCATCAAACCCCCCCCTCCCTCCTCAGACTAATAGCTCCAGGGGCGCAACATCAGTAACCAGGGCCCCAGCACAGTGACCGGAGACCACTCCAGGACCACAGAACTCATCATGAGAGCCCCCCCACCCCATCAGAATCCCAGTACCAGTCATGAGAGCACCCCCCCCATCAGAATCCCAGTACCAGTAACGAGAGCACCCCCCCCCTCAAATCCAAAACTAGCATAGCCCCCCCCCCCTTTCAGAACCCCAGCCCTAAGAGAGCCCCCCCCACAAAATCCCAGTACCGTAGAGGCACCCCCCCCCCCCTAGAACCCCAGACCAGCCCGAGAGCCCCCCCACCATCAGAATCCCAGTACCAGTCATGAGAGCCCCCCCCCTCAAACCCCCTACCACCCCGAGAGCCCCCCCCATAAAATCCATACCAGACAGGCCCCCCCCCCCAAATAGAATCCCATTACCAGTCATGAGCCCCCCCCCCCATCAGAATCCCAGTTCCTGTGAGCCCCCCCCATCAGAATCCCAGTACCAGTCATGAGCACCCCCCCATCAGAATCCCAGTACCAGTCACGAGAGCACCCCCCCCATCAGAATCCCAGTACCAGTCACGAGAGCCCCCCCCCCCCATCAAATCCCAAAAGTACCCACTGAGAGCCCCCCCCCATCAAACCCCAGTACCAGTCCGAGGAACCCCCCCCTCAGAATCCCTCCCGTCCGAGACCCCCCCACCATCAGAACCCCGTACCAGTCCCATGGAGAACCCCCATTAAAAAAGATCCCAGTACCAGCGGCCCCCCCCCCATCAGACCCCGACCAGTCAAGCCCCCCCCCCCCACAGAAACCCAGACCAGCAGAGCACCCCCCCCCACAGCCCGCA